>JAZBHA010000057.1:63162-79664 GCA_037464855.1 Iselma pallidipennis | reverse complement strand
GGAGAAGGGTAGTGGGCAGTTGTAAAAACCAACAAAAGTACAAATTATCTCGACATAAACAATATTTTCAGAATGTAGGGTTGGTTTTTTGTTTGTTTTGTAAATAATAAGTTTAGCTTTTTTAACTGTAGCGAGTATATGTATAGGTGAGCACACTTGAAATTTTTTTTTTGTTTGATCATTTACTCAACCGATATGTTCTGGATATTAAGTCAGTAAAATAAATGTAAATACACAATCATTTACAGAAATTTAGTAGACCATTTAGAATATGTGTTGGAAACAAGTGACTTGCGTTTAATTGGTTATTTCAAACATACAAGCATGTTCAGATAAAAGTGTGGTCTCGAGGAGCGCAAGAGCAAAAGTAATGACAGATATGAGCTATCTCCAATATACGATTCCCCTTCTATCATTTTCCACTACTATCGTTTGCACGATAAAGAAGCTGCTAATATGTGCATTGTCTCACAACCACTCACATTTGAAGTAGGGGAATCGTAGTGCTTCGATTCGTGTATGAGAAATTGCTAGTAATACGTGTTAATTCTTTTGCTCTCGTGCTCCCCAAAACCACAACTTTATCTGAACGTACCTGTATATATTGTCAATTAGCCACATTATTAACCTTCCTTGAATTTTAATTTCCAATAAATAACCGATCTATGGAAACATTCTCAATATCGTTATTTTATTTGAACATTTTGCAATATTCTAACAAAAACAATATGCAAATAAATTTCGATATTCTGTTCATGAAATTGCTGTTTTAGACAGTGTAGCTGGGTAGAGAAAAAAAATGCTGAATAGGAGACCATCAGATCTCTGTCGAGCTCCTTTGTCTTGGGGATCCATAACTTGCCGAAAATCCCCTATTATTTTTTGTCCATCAGTCAGCTCTATACTAGTAATCGAATTTGTTTCTGAGTTAAACAAAAATTTTCCCAATAATTTCAATGTAAAATATTTCACATATATACGTGATAGGTAATGTCAAAAAAATAACAACGAATTTTGACAAAAATAATAAAACAATGTTAGAAGTTTGTCTGTCATCCAACGAAACATTTCCTTCTAATATTATATTGAAAGTTTTCCCAATATTTAGGCCAACCCAAAATTTATCATTAGTGCCTCAAAAACCTTGTATTTATTCGATTTTATTTATTTTAATCATCGATCAATTTTGATCTTTTAGATCGACACTACTAATCCGATTCAATTGACTTTGTTTGAACTAATACGATTTGTCTCATATATCAATCGGTTTATGTCGATATAACTTTAGTATTTAACTGATCGTGTGCCATAAAGAAATATTGAAAATAATGTACAATAACAACAAAGAGTCCTTATTGTTAGTAATTTTTTAAGTATTTAAAAATCCGGAGGAAAAAAAATTATTTAAAACCGGATTCATCACTTAATATGAATCGATTGAAAAATACACGAAACAAACTTTTCTGTTATACAAAAATAAAGATTTGAAAGAATATGCCTTGACGCAAGTACAAGATATCCCTTTGATCCTTTACATGAAGTTTTCATATTTATGTTGTACGATACCTAATATGTGTTTGAAGTTCTCCTGTTTTTTTCCCGCTTTTCTTTTTTTCTTTGTTTGTTTGGATTTGTTTAAATATCGTATATATGTATGTATGACTTTAAATATGTATTTAAATAAGAAAAGTTTTTTAAAGGTTATGAGTCAATTTCAAAGATAATATTGATAATGGTTTTATAAATATAGGATATTTAGAATTTAGACGAATTGTTAATAAAATCTTTAACGTTACATTATATTATTGGATTGTTACATCAAATTGTTTAACTAATCGAGTAATGGAGATCTTGTTTTGCATAGACCATTAGTCGATTGAACAAGTAATCATACTGCCAATAAATAATAATTATCAATCAATCATTTATCGATTATAAATTTCTGAATTATTCATAAAATTTAAAACTTCCATTAGTGGGATCTTGATGGGTATTAAAAGTACGTATTTAAAAATTTAGAATACCTGTATTGATCCTACCGTTCATTGTTCATCAAAATCACAATGCAATACAAATAAAACAATACATTCATACCCCTTTGGGACCAGCTATTGCTCAAACGGCAGATACAGGTGTGGTGAACCCGATATAACTATGTTCCTTCGATTTTAGAAGGAATGGTGCTCGCTACAAAAGGGCATTTCATGATTGTTGGTAACTAAGGGTAATCACTTTGAATCTTTGGCAGGTCTTTAGTAGTCACAAGAGGGACAAATTCCACTGGGAAAACCTAATAGATGTCCATTGAACATACATTTGAAAAAATTCATAAAGATAAACTTTTATAATACATAGATATATCGATTTTGTTCGACTAGAGGGTAGTGAATGACCACTAATCAGTGAATAATGAATTCAAATTCATGTTCGTTTTAAAGGTGGCACAACCTTATTGAGTTAAAATAAACAAAGCTGTTTATAACGAGGAACAAATTCTCACGGTACTCTTGTAATAAACGACACAACAGCAAGGTAACAATTAGAGAAAGAAGTGAGTTTATGGAGCAAAATAATCTGAAAATACTAATAAAAATAATAATATAGTAGATTATCGCATTATGTGTATTGTACCGTGTATGTATTTACGGATTACCATAAATGTTTACTTGAAAATTTGTTCGAGATTACCAGTATTATAGTTAAATTTGTCAAAATACCAAGTCAAAGTACGAATAATTGTTGTTTCGTTTACAAATTTATGTAAATCAAACGTAGTACTTTAGTAGGGTAGTCTAAAATCGAACCAAATTAGCATACATAGGTCCTGCTTACTATTCTAGAGTTCGTTCTTGATGCAATACCTATAATATAATACCGTTTGTTCAGAAATGTTATGGACCAGCCCTAGCCCGTAACACTACGAATGATGGTGCTTACCTGCATAACCTGTTATCGACAATTCAGTAATTCGCCTATTTTTTAAGTGAAGACGAAAAAAGAAAATGCCATCCTTAATACAATTATCATTGAAATGATAATGACGGTGAAAGAAGAAAGATGATTGTGTTGGTGGAAAATGATATGAATTTCAAACAATAGTCTTTATATATCATCATGATCGTTATAGATAAGCAGGTACTAGTGTGATAATTAAGTTAGTATAGCGGTCAAAATGCAAAGATAAGGACTTTGTCAAATTATTTATTCAAAAGTTAAATGAGAAACGATGATAAAAAGAGGATCGTCCAGCCGTGATATCGAATAGAAATATTCATGAGTGGACATAAAATTTGAATTTACATCCATTAGTCCATCAGAGGAAGTACGTTTTCGAACAAAAACCGCTTCAAGCTCACTAAGCAAGAACATCCAATAAAGAGGCGTAATATGAAATAATAGGATAGTATAGGTACTTTAATACATTTCAAAAAACCAGATTACAATACATATATTAATTTACATGATACATGTCACTGTATTATTGGAATCAATATATATATAGATGAATATATGAATACAATGCAACTTATCAAAAGAGTCACGTAAACTGAAAATTATCAATCAACCATTACTGGAATGTTTTTATAAAAGTTTACTTACTTACTTCCAGGGAATTTTACTCAGTAATATAATTTATACTCAAAAACTAAAAAAGAACACATAAAAGTAAATTAAACTGTTCATAAATCACCAAGTTTTCCACACAAACTGGATTAAGATCAACTCAATTCACTCAAATTGTCTAATTTCCTTTGTTATCAACAAATTTCCACAGTTTAGAAAGATAATTACGAATAAAAAATTACAGTTTTCAACCACTTAGTACATTTAATTCTACCGAATGGAATTAATTTAATATATGTATATTGTACAAGTACGCTAAACGTTAATGATACTAGAATATTCATACTCTTATTGCTATAAATAAATTAGTTTTCATATTTACTTAACTATTTAGCTTCCATATTGTAAATGAACATCAACTGTACCAGTTACAAGTACAATAAAGATTACCTTGTAGTACAGAAATGATACACACAGTAGTAGTAGATTCAGGCTCTCTACTGGATACTTTTGATGTTGTTGTGGCTGACTCTGTGAAGTTTTGTTGCGATCTAACTGGAGATAGTAGTTGGTATTACCGCAAAACATTCGTACCCTCTGTTCTTGTTTTTTTTAGAAAAATTACAATTCTAATTTTGTCCTCTTATTATTGTTACTATTTTTATAGACTTTGATAATAATTTCATTTATCAAATTGTAAATTTCATAATGAGTCCTTTAAGTCATACCCTAATAAATTATTCTCAACTCTATGTCCTCATAATTAAATCGTCAGTGGAAAACCACAAACACTTATATGGAAGCTGTTAAGTTCATATTATTATCGTAATCGTAACGTATACGTACAAAATTTAATTATTTCATTTGTTTTATTTATTATTTTCTTGATATTAAAAACTTCTAATTTAAATCATATGAGATCGGTTTCCGGACATGGTAGATGTATGTATGTGTGTGTGTGTGTTAAAAATTACAACCTGAACATGCAGTACTTGTAAGTAAAATTAAAATTTTATAGAGCACAATAAATTAATATTTAATGACCGTAAGGCCTGGTTTATCAACGATACAGTAACATACAGTACGCCATCAAATCAAAAGTGTGCGTTGTCATTTAAGGATTTATAAACGACGCAAAACTTCGTGGCGTAAATGCTGCATCAAAGCTCTCCTATACATTTAAATGGAGAGAGTGAGATAGTTCGTATTGTAGACACTGCGTTGTGGCATTGCGTTAACCGTAATTGGATTTTATTGAAAATAAAGACAAACCTACATTCGCGTGTTCCAATAAGGCGGAATCCTTTGTGTAATTGAAAGTGATGGAACAAACAAAGGCAAGTTGTACAGATTATATGTTATATTATAGTGAATTGCGTTAGTGTCGCAGCGTTTGCGTATGCAACAGCGTTTGCGTTGTTTATAAACCAGGCATTATGCATTTAGAACAGCGTTCGTATTTTAAATTAAACACGGAATGTTGTGACGTTTCTGTAACGTATTTTCGAAAAAAAAAATAATAATAAAAAAGGACTAGGTAACTTTTAATAATAATTTACGATGCATACATTAAGTTTTAAAAGCCTTTTGAAAAATATATAAAAGGGACATGTAACTACTGATTTATGGAAATTTTAATTAAAACGGGACCCCTAGACCATTTCCTGATAATAATCAAAATTCTTTTTTTGTTCTAAATTATCCTTGAATTTCACATTAGCTTAAATCTATAGTTTGAAACATAACATCAACGCGCTTCCTTCATTTCATTTGGAAAAAAGTCCACTATCCGGCGTTAATTTTGTTTTATTATGTAATTTCAAGCGGTGACATTTTTAAAATGACATTTTAATACTGATAAAATTGACAGACCGTTTTGTTTTATTTTTTTTTTTTTTGGAATTTTATGAACAAGTCAACTATTTAATTATATTGAACATAAAAATGATTGGAGTCAATTTGCCACTTGAAGGAAAAATTAATCAAACGAAAAATTATTTGGTAAAAAGTAAAACAACTCTTTGCAACTCGTTAGCCAGAACTAGTTTAAAAATAATAATAATAATAGTAATGATAATAATAAAAATTAATTGACGAGTGTAATTATTCTAAATGGTTTCCATTAAGGTTTTGTGTAAGTAAATGTGTACGGCGGCAATGTAATTGATGGATTTCCCCAGGAAATTTTAATCTTTACAAGTTTGATTAATTAAAATTAGGGGTTAATCTTCGTCCAATTTGTCTGGTCTTGATAGGTACAATTTCTGTGAATTTTTTCCATGAAATTGTTCGATAAAGTCATTTTTAGATGATTTGTCCCATCTATTTATAAAAATTAATTTTTTTAAATCATTGTTAATATTATGGAAAACAATGTTATACTTAAGTGTTTTTTCTGTTGCTTCCCTTAGAAGGCTAATAAATTTATTTAACTTTTCACAATAGAATTTCGGTAATTAATAATGAGTTTTTTGGAGTTCGTCATGACAACAGTGTGACAGTTTTAATGTCGTGCAAATGAAACGTTGAAACATTCTAAATGGGGTACTGTATTTGTCCCCAAACATTTATTAAGATCCTTTGTTGGAAAATATCGCCAGAAAAAAATGCACGACCTCCAAATACTTTGTCTACTTCCAAACCAGAAGTAGAAATAAAAATGAATCACTCAATGGAAACTTAGTTTTTCTTTAAATACCTGTTTGAAATTATTTGACAATTTTTTAGTCAAAATGTCACATTAAATTTCCTACGATTTAACTTGTTGTAATGGCTAAATAATGATGCTCTTCGAACGACGACATCGTTTCTCCTCTAACACTACTACTCCGACATCATCATTTTGTGATAAATTCGGAAACTACCTTACTGTGTCTCTCCTCTTTCTCCATCTCTCCAACAAAATTTACATAATTTCCGGAAATTTTAAATTAAAATTCCTCATTATACAGTAACGGTGTATTGGTTCGATCGAAACTTTTAAAAAGAATCCCTTAAATTAATTTATTGATATCGACGTTATTAGTAATTAATTGGGAGATTCT
Source organism: Iselma pallidipennis (assembly GCA_037464855.1). NCBI lineage: Eukaryota > Metazoa > Arthropoda > Insecta > Coleoptera > Meloidae > Iselma > Iselma pallidipennis. Next base: position 73,056 of record JAZBHA010000057.1, on the reverse strand, counting down.
TTCATGTTTGAATTATTTACTTTATAAAAGCAGCTTTTGAAATAAATTTACATTCTCATTTTTAGATTAAAATATTTTATACGGCAGACATACCACCACCACCCTAAAAGGCTTCTCCTCTTTTATAAGGCACTCGTAAGATTTAATTACCAACCAAACAAAACACCAGTTTTGACCCCTCTCATTATTCATGGTCTATCAAACAGTTTTCATTCTTAAAATTCTGGTAAAAATATAATAATCAATTAACATTCTTTGTTTTTTTTTTTGGTGGAGCTTTTCTTGAAAACTCAATTGTATAAAAACCATCGGCTGACTTTAATTACGATTTTTTTTCTAATTAATTTTACCAGTTTTTATAGAAGATGTTCAACCAATTATTGTTCTTTTTTTGTGTATTAAAGATAACTCCTAGTCACGGAACTGGTTTGATTTTGTTAATGCCACTGTATCCTTAATAAATTACAATTTGATATTGGATAAGAAAATTTGAATTGATTCGCGTTATCTTGATTATTTTGTTCAACTTAGGATGTGAATAGAATAAATTGATTTAAAATTCAGGATAAAATACACATCAATTGAATGTCGACTCAAATGTAGTTTATCTTTAACATTGACCAAGGATGGGATATTTGTATTACAATCAAACTAAATAAACAAATCCGTCTAGACTGCAGAAACTACTGAAGGCTGTGATTTGACGAATCGAATATTGCATTCAGCCAAACAACAGTAACAACGCCAACGCCAACTCCAACAACAACAACAACAACAACAACAACAACAACAACAACCACCACCACCACAAAAGCAACACCTTTATCGTTTTATGTACATTTATTGGCCTACTAAAGTAAAATTTAGCAACAACAAGAATCGATTATTGAACGTTATCGAAACATCTCGACAACTTATTGCATTCTCTTCCACTATCACATCAAAATATGTATTACTAATATCAGTTTTATAATTTATGAACTGAAAGGTACTTAACCATTTTCAATTTGAAGTCAATAAATCTAATAAAGTAAAGTAGTAATATCATTTTTTCCTCTATTAATCAAAACTGACCACAAATGAACACTTCACGTGTACTTTAAATTAATAATTCATCTATTCTTGAATATATGAATACAAAATTTTGTTTATTTCAAATTTGACCAGCACTTTAATAACAACAATATCGATTAATAGTATCCTTTATTTAAACTATAAATTAGAATCGTGATAAAAGAAAATATTGTAATAATAACAGCCGGTTTCACAAAATTGGTTTAAATTCGATTGAGAACCGATAAAATTTTGAGTCGGGTTCAATTTTTCGGATTGCAGCAATCAGACTTAAGCAATCCCGTGTTACAAAAACGTCATTTCAGTTGGGAAATGTTGGTGCAACGATTTAGGCCAGGTTACATACAATGGACCACTGGAGTCTAAATATAACTGAGGAGACCCAGCCCCGACTAAATATCTAGGCCAAGCTAAATATTAAGATCAGGGCCGGTTCAAGGTACGATCGAGTTGTGCGACCACTCAGGGCGCTGCAATATTAGGGCACAAAATTTTTAGAATAACCTGGTTTTTGCATTTATTAAAATTCAAATGAATCTCTCAAAATTTATAGAATTTTCCCGCCAATTACACCAAATTGAAGAGAAAGTCCTCTACTTTATCTCAGTAAAAATTGCACTTCGTTAACTTAATTATTACTCTCGCTATTAACGAAAAACTAAAATCAAAATGGTGGAGGCGCCGGGTGAATTTATTAAAATTGGAATAAATCTTTCAAATGTTAGAAGGTTTTCCCTCCGTTTACACCAAATTAAATAGCAGGGCCGGTTCAAGGTACGATTGAGTTGTGCGACCACTCAGAGCGCTGCAATATTAGGGGCACAAAATTTTTAGAATAACCTAGTTTTTCCATTTTTTGTTTCCAGTACTCGGAATTGTCTTCGTTTTTTTTGACTGGAGAGCGCAAAAGTAAATTTTTAACCAGGCGCAAGAGTAGTTTTTGAACAGGGCGCCAAAAGTTCTTGAGCCGGCACTGATTAAGATCCTCCACGTTGATGAAACTTGGTGTTGCTGTTAAATGACTGTGGCTGATGTTGGGCGCTCGAATTTCGTTTTAGATAATAAAATATTTGAAACATATACACTTGTGTGCATATAAAAGAGAACGCTTTTTTGGGCCTGTGTAAATCGGGCTGCCGAGGGTGGTCTCCACAACACAACTTAAGCTTTACAGACCAGAATCTGGCCAATCTAGTATGAAAGATATTCAATCTCTTCACTTTCCTACTCCAAAGAGAAAAAAGCCTGACTCACACGAACGAAAATACTAGTAGGTACTTCTTAGCCAAGAGACGTTCTCTTTTATATGCACTCAAGTGTACATGTTGTTTCTATGATAAAACATAAGAAACTTCTATCGTTAGTAAGTTTTTAATCCGTATTCAGATGAACGGGTGAAAAATTGATAATGACAAAAGATACAACCAAATACTAATTGTAAGTAGAGTTATCCGATTTTATTCACATCTATTGCTAAATTAATTTATAATTTTCCTGTATTTTTCCCCTGTTAGAATAATAATTTTGAAAAGACAGATACACATATATTCAACTTAATCCAGCGTCCATTTCTAAATGTCTTCTTAGCATTGAAATATGGAGTTTAAGTAAAGCGACATTTAAATATAATATTTTATAAAGCTGTGTCAAAAATGGAGTAGGAGAAACTCTGATATATGTTGTGTAGAAGTGTTGAAAGTAACATTTAGTAATCTCAAACTTTGCACTTTTATTACACGAGTAGAAATTTGCACAGGAATAACGATATGCCGTTTTCATAATTATCGTTCCTCTTTTTAAATTTTTATCATTATTGTACAAGTTAATTCATTATTATTATTACAATACACTAGTTAATCCAGTTGTATTAACATGTTTTACTAATTATCCTATTTGTAATCAACAATTTGAAATTTACCTGTACTAGGAGATTTGCACATAATTCTGGCAATTTATTTATGTTTGACGATTACATTAAATACTTGCATATTTGGTGTTAATCGAATTGGTCAATTGGAATCAATTCATAATATAACCGATATGTGTTATGTTCATGTAATGCCAATTTGTGTCATTTAAAAGAGAATATAAGGGGTATCATTAAATTTTTATAGTTTCAAATAAACATTATATTCCCTCTATACAATCGTAAAAAAAATGTCATTTTCCCAGCAACAGCAAGTTGTTGTTTTTTTTTTTTTAATTTCACAACATGTACCGTCTTCCAGGACGTAAAAAAACCCATGATTACGTGTTCATGTAAAATGTACTACATTAGTTTTATCGTCGTAAAAATCAGTAACAAGGGGAACTAAAGATTTGCTCAACACTTTTCCAATTTAACCTGACGTCAATTAAGAAATTCTAATTTTTTATAAAATTTTACTATTTAAAAATATTTGTATTTTATATAGCAACAGTAGATACCTTCAATATACACCCCGTCATGAATAATATAACAAAGATCATAAAATATTAATACTATTGCTATTTGAAATTTTATTATATGAACGTTATAAAATATATAAAAACAAAGTTTCCACCTTTGGATAGTCATATAGAAGAAACACAAAAATTTTAGAGTCAAGACATGGTGGGTAGTTTTTAAATATTTACTTAAAAAAATCGTTTATAGACATTTAGAATTCAAATGTTTTGTTCTTGTTTAAAATATATTGAAGGAACAACAATAGGAACAACAATGTTGAGAGATTTATTTTAGAACAATATCGTGTGTTTGAACGTTTAAAGTTTGATGGAGAACGTAATCGATATCGTTGTCGAATTTATGCTCATCCAGGTAAATTATGTGACATGACAAATTACATTTATCTATTGATATTATATGTTTGACTAGAACGTTAAAATTATTCGTTGATTTATTGGTTTTATTATATATAGATACTGTATGTCAAAAATTTTATTTTTATAATTATTATTAACGAAAAACAAAAACAACAAAAAAAGGTAACAATTAAAAATGTTTTGTTTAGGAACAAATTGGAATTTGTTCTGTTGTTTGAAAAACCGAAGCCAGGATTATTTTTTTTTCTTGTATAAAATGCTAAAAATTCGCCACTCTAGAAACCGAGCTGAAAACATAAAAAGGTACGACCCAATTTGGAATACAAAAACAATTACTTGACTGATTTAGGATCAACATCGCCATTAAATAATAGCCTCATATATTTTTAACGTTACACAATTAAAACTTATTGTCCCATTAAAATTTTTAGTTTATGTTAATATTATTATTATTATTATTTTCATTAATTTTAACAATATTCATTGTTAAAATAACGACTGGAATATTGCAATGATGAAACACTTAAACGTTTTCAAATGGTCGTAATTCACATAAGAAGAGAAAGTTTTTAAACGTTAAGATTACAGCAGTAAATTAAGAAAGAAACGGAAGTCCTGTAAGGTCCCTTAGCAAACTCCTGTATCCAACGAGGCAACCAACCGACCAAACCCATAGTAAAGTGTAATATTTTCACGTTAGCATCCCCCCACTAAAGTCTTGAGTCTTTCATATACATTTTGAGAGAAATTCGAAATGTTTTATACACGTGGCTTAAGCGAAATGAACCATCAACAAATCGAATCACGTGGAAAAAACAACAAACACCAAGACTCATAAAAAACGGAAAAACGGGAAAGTTCAATTTACCAACAATGCACACAAATGTTACCATAGCAAATATGGCAAGTAATTTTCAAATACAATTTTCCTGTAGATATTGCGAAAATTTGTTTTCTTTGCTTAAATTTATCTTTAGGTGGAAATTAGTCAGGTTTTGTAATTACAAAGTAATGCAGCTTGAAAATCTACATAAAAGCAGAATATTTGCAGAGAATTTCGAGAAGTGTATTTGAATTTAAGCAAGAACATTTATTAAATCATAATGGCAGTCATCTATCTTCACTACATACATCAAAATTTTAAGCAGGTGTTTTATTTTACTTTGATTTTTTTCTCTTGTATATTTATTTAGGAAAATATTTGGTTAATTTGTTAGCCGGAAATGACGTCGAGAACTAAATTGTAAACAAGGGTGACATGTCTTTTGCGCCATATTTGAATGTCTTTGGAAATAGTGAATGGGCGAAAAGGTCATCCTACATCACATAATTCAAAATCTCTCCAAAATCCTGGGATACATATCCGAGACAATGGAGAAAGACAAGATCGTACAGAGAGACCCTCATCAGACTGTCAGCCAGATTATACTCGACTGTTCGCCTCTTTCCAATCTTAAAACACCATACATACACACACACTACTATCGAACAGTGTCGTTTTATCGTTGATTGCTCCCAAAACGACCTTTAACACCACCTTATTTATCTAGTGACAACACCTGATACATAGTCATATAATAATAATTAAATTGCTTTTATATAAAATGTTTCTTTCAACATGTATAAATAATGATTTGAAATTCTGTTTTCAAAGAGACTAAATCTAGACTGAAAACGACACATCTCTATTCAGTGCCACATAAATTCTGTAATGTCTATATGTGCACAACGTAGCTTTATCTAAATTTTAAAATAGTTGAATGGTTCGACCATAACATTCATTTTCTGGCTACTACTGACACAGATGAAATTTAAATTTAACATCTTTATGAAAATATTTTACATTAAATTGAATAACAATCAAAAATACACTATTCCGTTATATCTATACATTTACAGTTTAACGCATTATGATAATTGTTGAATTATCTAGACAATTCCATTGTGTGTTGTATATTATCCAAAACAATTCTACATGTATGTTAATGCACGATTGCGTGAGAATCTAGATCGTTACAGACGACCAAAGATGAATATTATTTCAACACAACAATCGAATTGTAACATATGATGATGTGAGAACATTACACCACTAATTACAAGTCTTTAACACTCAAACAACAAAAGTATTCTACTAGATATTTGATATTATGCGATGTCTGAAGTATTATAACAAAAAATTGTAATAAATGAATGAAACGTTCTTTCGCAAATTAATTAAAAATCGAAATTATTTCGTTCAATCCTTTTGTAAACTGTTTTGAGTCATTTGAACAATGGTTTCATTAAAATTTTGATTAGAACTCATCGAGATATTGTGACTCGTTATTTGTTTAGTTCGAGCTTTAGAAATGGTTTTTGGTTGGGATCATATTAGATATTTATATGTATATATGTACGTACGTGTGTGCGTGTGATCTGGGTTTGAAGTAAATTTAATTCGACGAGGACTACGAAACCAAACTCTGTGGTCAAGTGGTGATACGTATATAGCATAATCAATGAAGTATTTGCATGGGGACGATGTTACCGAAACTTGGCGTTTTCCAAAGATGATGTAGCAACGATAGAGAAAATATTGATGAGACGGCTTTCTGTTATGTATATCTCTCTTTCCATTTTGAATTCCTATCCTTTTTCACTCCAAAAAACTTCAAACATTTAATTGCATACTTCACAAAGCTTTTGAGTAAAAGTACCTTCCTCTATTTCCTTTTTTTTTCTGTTGCTAAAAAAGAGGGAATTCCTGACATTTTTAATGAAAACGACGTAAAAATTACAACGAATCATTAAAGTCTTTCACTTTCATTAGATTTTTATGTCGTTTTGATTACAAGAAATTTTCAATCTATATATTTAAAACACAAACCGTTTTCTTTTGACAATCCGCCAGCGATTTACATAATTTTTTTTACATTGAAGCCTTTTGTCCACAGATGTGTCATCAATATATATTTTTAATTATTATTGTTCGTATTCTTATAAATAAACAATTCTGAACGATCCTTGAAACATAACTGTGCAACTGCACACAGGTCTAGAGAGGTTTCTATTTAAATACAAGAGATTTCCATTCGTCGTCTTACTGTTTTATTCACACATTTCCACACTTTTTGCCATAAAACTAGCTAGAAACAAAAAAAAAAGGTAGAGAAAAATTGACGGAAAAGGTTAACTCAAGGATTTGTGCCATCAACTAGTAATCTTTAAGTAATAATTCAATTTTATTATTAGTCGATATTTCTTGTAAGAATAAAAAAATCTTTGGTAACCTTCCTCCAGAATTGATAACATAAGATATTTGTAGATTCAAAAAAAAAGGAATACTAGCTTTGATTAGACTAGAAACAGGGGTGGTGACTAGACAATTCGTTTAAAATAATGAACAAAATTGATAACGTTTGTGAACTCAACATACATACGTGTAGTTTAGTGTTGTTTTTTTTTTCTTTTTTGATGAATGTGTTTGTTAAGTAATTTATCATGCTGATGATCAACTAAACTATGTGTTAAATTATTATGAAATATTTTGTTTTATTTCCCATTTTTAAATGCAATATAAAGTGCAGTTAAGATGAGAAATATATCATTAGATCATATGTTGTCAGAACATGACGGGAAAATATGGTGAGAGGAGACCGCTACAATTTCTAATATTTCAACGTATCGTGTTTGAACTGGATGTCCAACATAAAAATACTATATCACAACTTTGCATCATTATTCATGTTGTTTTCGTTTATTAATCAACTCGCTTCCTCCAAAGTCAATAAATCTTGTCTTTATATCATGCTATTTATAATTGTTGCCAAAATATTTCTTGTTTTTTTTTTTTATAAATAACTAATAATCATTTTGACGGTGAATAAATAAATAAATTATTAAGGAGAAATTTTTGAACAAATTGTGGGGCTTCTATTAAAATATTTCACAAAATCCTCCCAAAAAAATAAAATAATTATCTAGACTTTTCAACATAATAGAGTTGCACAGTTTGATTAGAAACTCACGAGTTGTCCGGTTTATCTGGTTGATCTCCCCTTTTTTCGATTTATTGTGCTGGTAAAATACTTTTGATTTTTCATTGGTAATCTATTGATAATTTTGGTTTCCAGTGATTTTCTCCTTTTTTTTCTGTTGGATATTTGTTGTGTTAAGGATAGCAAAAAGGAAATTCCTTTAACGGTTGGGTATATAAATAAGAAATATCAATCTCGTGAATCGGATGATGTTGGCTAGAGGATGCACAGGATCGGATTAGATAAAATGCCGGCGGCTCGGTTAGATTTGGATTAAGTTGACCGTGGGCGTCTTCTAGTGTGTAGATGGGATCAGTTAAACGGGTGGTCGCTTTAAGACATCATATAAAAATACATATCTCTGGGTGTAATGGTTACTGAAGGCAATAAAAGAACGGGTCCTTAATGTAGGACACAACCTGACCGGGAGTTTGACTGTACTGACCGTGGGGCAAATAAGAGAAACGTCGACCAATGGCCGCCAATCCGCTTACGATACCCCGGAGACGGTCGGCATTTAGATAGGATCTTCTCCAGTCAAGTCGGCTATCTTAAACAAGCAGCAGTGTAAAGAGGGAACGACACACATGATCAACGAAACGAAGCTTTACACTCAACACATGTATATGAACTATAGACATAAAGTTGAGAAGTTCAACCCCAAAAACCCCCTCAAGGGTTAGCGTTGCCTCAACCACAACATATTATATGATGCGTTATTCGATATGTTTACTATAGTCATGCTTAATTACTTTGTAGTACCCTCCCTGCCACTTCTATCAATTTCCCATTTAAATTGAATTTTATCGAATATCGATTTTCTTATATAAATATCGGACCAGATTGTAGTAATCTTAAACATTATACAGTTAAAATTTACTACTACCTCTATTCCTACTATTACTAGTATTACTACCACCACCTTTACCGCCACCCAGAGGCGGTCATAATTTGAATAACTGGAATCTACCATTAATCGTTAACTTTTGTGTTACTAGCGAGATACTCGATTTCAAACTATAATTTAACGTCATCCCCCGTCTTCGTAATACTGTAACATGTTTGAAACAATTAAACCACTTCTCAATGTCATTATTAACATTCCAATGTTAGAATGTTACCTAACTTATACCGAACATTCAAAATTTCGAATTATAAAATGAAAATTCTCGTATATCAAAATCTATAAATTAGAACATTCCATACAATGTTAGAAATATTGATTTTTGTTTTATATCATTATTCAACTCACACAATAAGAAAGATAGAAATAGACAGAGTGTGAGTGATATACATATGTACAACACATATATATGTGTATATATATTTGATCACATTTAATGTCACCATAAAAAAGCACTTAAAAGTAATGTCACAGGTGAATGGTTGTTGTTGTTAGAAATGAAATTTCGAAAAATTCTAACTTATCCACAATATAAATAATGATGCAACACAACAATTTATCATTTTTATGTAATAAAATATATTATTAAAAGTATAATCTTTAATACTCCTTGTAATAATACTCAACAAAGGGATAATTACGTCCATTAATTTACTATGAACCCTGATTACTTACTGATCAAATATACATAGTTTATGGTTTCAGGAATTGGAGAAATGATAAGTAAAAATCCGACATTTACCCGATTATAATAAATAGCATTTTTTGAAATTAATTGATATAATCATAAACAGAATTATTATCAAAATAATGATTTTCTTATAGAAAAATAGCTGGAAATTATTTATTATTATTATCAACGATTGATTTTTATTCTGTAAATAGACGATATATTCATGAAAGTTTTCGATTCAATATTTCAATAAGTTTGTTTGGACGCAGACCAAATAAGTTTTCTCTTCACCCTCCGCCTTCATCTTTCATCATTTTCAATTTTTCTTTAAGACCTATACAGAATATTTGAATACTGGTGTGTCAAACTTATAATTGGAAAGATACTTTTCTGTTGTCGTTATTTTTAATTAATTTTCA
>JAZBHA010000057.1:4526-63110 GCA_037464855.1 Iselma pallidipennis | reverse complement strand
ATATAAAGTTGTTCAAACAAAAATTTTTTTTCCTCTCTCCAGTTCTTTGTTAATTTCTTATAGTTTTCTGTTAGGAGCAAAGAAAAGAGTCGGTGACACTGCAAATTTGATTGTCTCTAAGGAGATCTTGAAAGTTTTAATTGAGGTTAACTGGCTGAGATTTAAGTAAATAGAAAAAAGGAAACTTAGAGAAAATGATCATTTTAGTTTGAAAACTAAGAAAAGAGTTTGCAAGTGATACATAAGAAAATAAAAGTTTAATGTTTGTAATGTGCAGTGAATGTTTAGTTTCTCGCTATCAATTTTATAGCAAAACTACAAAACAAAACGCTCGTTTAAAAAGAACATGAGAATATTACTATTTCTGATAAAACAGTTGTAAATCACTGAAAATAGCTTATCTACAAATACAAAATGTATAGCATTTTTCACATCACTATCAGGAAACCATTAACGTTTAAGTTTACAAATCTGAAAAATCCACCCAAATACTCATAGAATAAACGTCTAAACGTTTATATCAAGGAAAGATAAAGAATAGCTTCGGTGTTCCTTTAATGATGGTAAGCTAATAAAGTCCATAGGGAAATCAGGAAGGAATAACAAGATAATGTTGCAAACAGCTAACAATTTTGTCCGTTAATACAATATTTTGCGTAAATCTATTCCAAATACATAATTTTTTCATAACGAAAAAGAAATCGTGTAAATATATTGCTATTTAATTGTTATTAGATAGAGGTAACTTTTTTTTTATTTACTTGTTTATCACATACACTTTGTCTATAATATCTAAAGACTTTGAGATTTCGTGCTTTTAGTTAGAAACTTTCTAACAAACTGCTAAATAAAAAGACAAAAACTTAGTTCCGCAAGTTCGAAAGTGGATTTTAAGGATAGGCTGCAAGAAATTATGAACGGTAGAACTACAACCAACCGAGACAATCTACGTGCAAGGAATATACATTGTAATATTCAACAACTACATTTTGACGTTAATAAACAAACCAGAATACATTGACTAGTTAATTTCTACACAAAATTAGTTTGAATCGAAGCAACAAAATCACTAGAGATTCCAATAATAATTCAAAAAAAAAAAAAAACAACAAACAACGAGGAAAATTGTACTCGAAATATCATCATAACCACCAATAAATCAATACAAATCATTATAGCATTGTGGCAATGAATAATAAAATAATGGCGGTAATAAAAATTGTTGGATATATCTGAATTTTTAATTTCTTGTTCAACCAATAAATGGTAAACTAGCAAATTGCTTTGCAACAAAAACAACGTATTCTCTAATATTAGCGTGTTAATGTCTGAATAATACAATTAAAAATTGTATTTATAATTTGAGCAATAAAATATGAATAAATTTTCTAATTTTATAAAAATGATTTGTTTAAACACGCCAATTCGCCCGGCGCCTCCACCAAATTTCTATCATTCTAAACGCTAGCTTTATCATTATTATCATTGTTTTTCCAGTTAGATTGTAATATTTGCAGAATTTCGAACAATTTTCGATTGATTACCTTCAACTAAATTACAAAGTGAAATTTTTAGTGTGTTCTTGACGATATCCAGATATCATTCGTACATTATTTTTTTCAGATCAATGATTTACAAAAACACAATGTTTGATTTACAGTGAGTTTTCCATTTATTTCTTTCTTTATATGTAAAATAAATGGTTTATTTCTGTTTCGAAATATAGATGGCTGATCGAAAGATGATTCGAGAATTTGATTATTCTAATTAAGCAATATAGTTTAAGTTTATAACTATTATAATTTGATTGTCTACAAATATACGGACACTACACATAAATTGGATATCTATATGTAAAATTTAGATTGCGTGTTTGCATAAATTCAATCAAATATACTCATTGGAAAAATCAATTTAGGAGATTACTTTAATACACGTCATTCTTATGGGACAATAAATAAATAAACATTATATTATAGTATGTAATACAGTTGCATGTTTATATTTCTTTGATTATTTATTTAAAAAAAAATTTGTCGTCATTTCTATTTGCCATAAAATCGGAAACTATAAAAATTTCATCATCAAAAGACAGTTGTAAATTTCGTTCGTTTACCGAGATTTTTTCCAAGCTAATTGTGGTGTTTGGTCTAAACCACTGGGAAATAATTGGGTGATGGTACAATTGTTCTAAATACCGCACACCGGAAGTTGATTGTTCCGTCCACAAGGACTTTCAGGTTTCTAACCGTAACCGTTATCTCTACCAATTTACCGTTTAACTAAATATATAAAGTAGTTATTACATGGAAAGTAATTATTTTTTTGAAATTTATCGTATTTTCAAATCGTAAATTTGTATTTATGAATATTTAAACGGTAAAATTTGTTGTTGTAGGGTGTGTCTAGTTTAGGACGTGCCTTATTGGGGGAATTTAATAGCGAAAGACTCGACTAGCCTTTGGTCATTCTGACAATTAATAACGACTATCTTGAGGACAATAATACATTCGTTTAATCGTGCAATCACGACATCGATTTCCTCTCTACGATACCGGTCGTTGGTTTCCACTTTGTTCGTTTCTCAGTCTATCTCTCTCTCTCTCTCTTTTTCTCTCTACTGCCCTCTATTGTTACTCTCTCTCTCTCTCTTCTGTATTGCAACAAATGCCGTTCAAGCTGGTCGGTCTATCCTGATAATATGAGATCCTTTATCACATACTCTCTGATTCTTTTCTCTGAAATAACTCACATTTGTTATCTCTTATAAAACTTTATTTGTGACTTTAAACGATCAGGTTACGAATATTTATTATGATTTTTCGAACAATTCACAAGAAAATCGTACAGAATCAATACTTTTAAAGTGATAAATAATAATAAGATCACGTTACCTAAATTAGTAAATGTCAATTAGTAACTTCTGAGTATGACCTGCACGTCTTGTCCTTGATAAAATTTAAGGGCCTGAACAAATATCGATATACACTAAAAACACTAATTACTAGTGGACCTTTAAATTTGTAGTGAAATAAATCGAGAAACAATAACAGTAGCCCCATCATTCACTCAAGCTTTGTTTGTAGAGTTTCGTTCAAATGAATGTTGGAGCCAGACTTGAGGGTTTAAAATATCTAACGTTTAAAAGTTATAATTGTTTTACATTCCCTTAAAATAAGATAAATACTGTTAAACAGTATTATATTAACAAAATCAAGGATGGTCAAGCTAAATATAAATTTTACTAAATTAAACACGTTGTTTGATAGTCGAGATTAATTTACAGAAGACAAATCAGGGTATAATATAGAAACTTTGAAATATTAAATATAAAATGAAAGAGCATCGGAAAATATCTAGATTTCCTAAAAGAAGTTGTGACTGAGGTTTAATCGGTAATGAAGAATCACCCTAAAAATACTCCCTATCTCAAATTATTGAGACGTCAATGTTACCAGTTCGAATAAGGGGTGATGACAAGGCTAGTATATTGGAGGATTGTTTTAACAATAAAATAAATGGGTTCTATAATTAACAAAAACTCCTCAAATTACAAAATTTAAGTGCAACTTATCTATTTTGTGTGTGTTTTTTTTTTGTTTCAGGTAATGATCACCTAATTGTCGTGAATCTTTACGAGATAAGTAACTAGGCCTCGTAATGCGGTTAGTATATAGACAGTTTAGTTTTTTTTTTAGAAAAAAATTTTCTTCATTAACTAGAATTTTGTTATAGAGTTCTTAATTGTTAATTTTGATTACATCCTTTTAATTAGTCTGGTAATTAGAATTAATTAGTCATTAACAGTTGAGAAAGGTTTGAAACTTTAAGTACTTTAATACGCTCAGGGCAAGTATTGTAGCAACATATAATAATTTTAAAGTAAATAAGAAAATTATTGTTATTAAACAAAACAAACTTCTCCATACTTATTATATTAAAATAGATATTCAAATTTCAACCATAAACAATAAATTATAATGTTAGTGAACAATTCGATAAGATTGTATAAATGAAATTATTGTCCAGCAATAAATCACTTTTTATGACATATGTCATGTGAAATTATCATAAATTTCGATTGCATATTAGTTCGTTTTCAGTCTTTTGTTGCATTTTTCATGAAGTCAACAATATATCGTTAAGTGTATTAGTAACGGGGGCAAGTAAAAATAAAAGAAAAAATATCATTTTATTTAAATCAATATATCTAGTAAATATTAATTTTGAACAACTTTTGAAAATTATTGGATTTTCAACATTTTACGATTATTAACGTGTAACCAAAAAGTTCCATCATGTAATAATTATAGAGGGGTTCGTTAATTAAAATGCCGCTCTATATAAAGCCGAACAGTATTATAAAACAAGGACAGCACTTGAACATTTACCCGTAGGACACCAATTAAAAATTAATTAAGAACTTGAAGAGGGCATGGACTATCTACTACTTATACTTTCGTACACATATATTTGAATTTTTTATTATCGCAACAACAAATTTATTTATTTTTTTTGTTTTCATTATGTAATATTGTTGTTTATTTAATTTTTTTTTATAATGATTGACATTGAGTTTAATAAAAAGGAAACCTTTCGTGGTCGATTTTCATTAGGAAAATATTTTAGCCAATCGACCATATAAACACAAAGATATTAAGCAAAATCCAGTACCAGATGAAAATTCAATATAAAATGCAAATTTGTTGATGCTTGAGAATTTCACTAAACGTGGAGTTATGACCGGGAGGCTTTCAAATACGTTGAGTGTTATTAATTTCTTCAGGGATATACTCTATTTTCATTATATTTTTTTTTCTTTTATAGGTGAAAAAAATTAAATTGCTAAATTTACCACTTTTGAAGTAGGTATTTTATTATTATTTACAATTTGGTTTCTCATTGAAGTACAAATAAGAGGTTTTTTTCTACATTTTCAACAGACTGTTTTCAATCGACAAACAAATGCTATTTTTAGCCACAAATATAAATTATTAATTTATATAGAAAAAATTTTATAATAAATGTTTGACGTACAAAAACCAGCTTTTATTTTTGCAAATTTTATTCGCACAACCTTTATAAAGATTGTATGTAGTCACGACTTCAAAGGCAGAAGACCTGTATCATAAAACTTTTTCGGAGATAAATCTTTGCTACTATCGTTGGACGTTAACACTCACTATGATTCCTTATGGCAAAATATATTAATGTTAAAATAATTTTCACTTTTTTTAATCATAACAAGTAATATTATCAGATCAAACATTCATTAACAAGCTGTTGAAACATGCATAACCATTCTTAAAAACTAGTACAACATGTGCATTAGAAAAATTACAATTTTTAATCCACTTTACAACTCGACTCGTACAATACAATATGTGAATTTAACTATTTTCATTCTATTTCAACATTAAACTGAAATAAATGTTACTCGCAGGTGCTTGAACAAATACCATTCAATTTTGATTACATTGATAGCAGTATTGTTACTTCAATTATTTTCAATTAAAAAAAAAGTCCCATTCAACGATATTCAATATATGCTAGAAAAAAAAAGAACAAATTTTGAGCAATATCAGTCCATAACTCACTTCACTTTTGTTGGTTCTTTGATAAATTACTATTTATATACAAATACATGTCTATACATATTTATGTCTTTTTATAGAAGCCAATATTACTTTCTAACAAACAAAAACACATATATATATATATTTGATAGTTTAATATAAATTACAGTAGAATTCCTTTAATTTGTCGCCCTCACTATAGTTTGTCATAAACAAATGAACCTGTTATTAGCAACGAATGATATGAAACAGTCAAGTCGTCTGTTTATAAACCACCAGGAAACGGCATAGATGTCTTCCAAGTAACATTGATTGATTTGAAAGTCAAGAAGAAGTAAACATTACGGCAGCTACTGTATACTGTTGTCTACGAAAAGGTGGCAATGTCGCATCTAAGGCTACGTCCGCACTGTCCGTCCCGCCCAAAATTAAATAAAAGCATTGATTCTTATGACAGACTCGCATCGATTCGTCTCGATTCGAAACTCCCATAAGAATGAGTGCTTTAAATTTTGGACGAGACGGACGTGACGGACGGTTCGGGTGCGCATACATCCTAAAAGGTACAAAATTGACGACTTTTAATTAAAGGAGTTCTACTGTATTAAATATAAATCAAATGGAGATATAAAACATTCGTTAACATTTAAATTGAAAAATAATTCAATATTCTCTCTTCTAAGATCACTGTCACACGAGCAGAATACAATTCAATTTAGCGACAAGGTCGATACAAATTGAAATATTGGTGAACTCTACCCTGTCACACGGACGTTTCACAATTACAATTAACGCACGCGCAAGGCGTAGATTGGCATGTGTATGTTGTGTGTGTTTCTTGAACAAACAGCTGATGGCAGCCATGCTTTTAGATGCCGCGCATGCGTAGTTGAAACAATTTAGCTAAATAAGAGTTCTGAACAGCCAATTTACTTAATAAATTTCGCCGCTCATTAATTGAATATCGTGTGCTGTCACACGGCAAATTGAGAACCAAGTTGCGGACTTAGTTAAATTGAATTGTATTCTGTTCGTGTGACAGGGATCTAACTCGATTCATTCCTATTTCAATTTATTTTATGGATAGTGTTATTGTCGTCCAGCTATTTTAATGTGTGGAATAGAAATGAATTAAGACGTTTCTGCCTTTATTTTATACATGCCTAGCATAGTTTAATAGTTCCTTAGTTTCTATACACATATCAGATCCCCAGAAAGTTACTACAAGGGTGCAATTAAATGGGACGATTTCTCTCCTTTCGTTTTTCTGCCTTTAGAAAAAGAGGAGAGTAATGTCTCCCCGTGTGATCGGACCCTAACTTATAATTCTGTACAATTCCATACGACTTTACTATATGTGCTAATTGTTAAATTGATATGTAACCATAGCGATGATCTCGTTATAAATGAAACATGCAATATATCGACCTTTAAGTTTCATTTTGATTCAGCTGATTGCTTTAATTACCATTAGTTATTTTACAAATCAACAACATATTTAGATATATTATGTAGGTAACGAACGTACATTTCAATGTTAAATGAATTAATGTTTACATATTTACGAATAACGTAGGTTTATTGATAAATATGTATTCAAATATTGTATACTCTTGATTATTGATAAAAAATTTACGTTATCCCCTAATGGATTATTTTAAAGGCATAATCTTTTAATGGAAGGAGTTTTTTTTTTCAAATGTTCAAACCATCGATTTTCCTCACTTTTTCCTTAGAATATTAAAGATAAAATTTCAGATAATTTATCACGATAAGAATTTCGTTCCTGTATAAAATGAATTTGTATAGCGAAATTCCTATTAAATCTAATAGGAGCTTTTCTATGTATCAATATTTATCTACCTATTAAATACAACTTTCCTCATTAGAACCCAAATATATTAGTTGAAACTGTTTTTGTTTGGAGTGTAAAACATTGAATATACAACAAGATGATTGAGCAATTAACGGTTGATTTTTTGCATAAAATAATAGGAACGACAATCAAATTATTGCTTGTATACAACTTTGACTTATAATAATGTTAAACGACCACTCAACATGCAAACAAAATTGACTAATAACTTTATTTTATTTATAATTAAAAATCGAATACCATATTGCGTAAAAGTCACCACCTATCTAAACATATATATTTTAAAATAGAGAAGATATATAACAATTGAGTTGTTAATATTCATAAAATAAAGTGATAATCGCAATTTTTATGGAAAATTTGTTCAATAAAAATAAAATAAAATAAGTGAAAACGCGAATAATATTACGTGTACATATCAGGCGTCGTCGTGACGCCATTCGCCGTCTGATCAGATAACAACACTTGACAAAATAATGGTGTAAGGTTGCTCCGTAATTTTATATAGTGTAAGACATGTATATACACTATATACATATACACCTATACAATTTGTTGGTAAACCTATTATTTCACTCTTCAATTGCTTAATTCTCTGACCTGAAACTTATATTGAGTTGTTTGACTGTGATTACAGGCCATTGTATTTACACCACAATTTTCTGTTCTCTAGACTCTAGACCTACCCTTAGCGTAGTCTATTTAGCGTAGTCTCGAACATTAAAGCCTTTAAAAAATGTTTTAATAATTTATAGAGCTATTTGATGCTTCATCTAAGGAACATTTTTTTTGTTAGATAACAACCTCGTATTTCTATGTTCAATATATGTATGTATTCTTCGTAAAATTTTTTATGTTATATCAATAATGTATGGTATAACATTTCACTCAACAACAACGAACTAAATAGCATTTGGTCAGTTTAAGCCAGGACCACTCTCTCGTGGTTTAGGACAGTGGGAAGTAGCCTAATCCAGTATTGTGGTTGTATTGACTGGGTAATCATCAACAACAGAGCCCCATTCACTTAATACGGAATTTGAATCGAATTAGAGATTTTCGAAAAAGGAAATTCTCAATTCAACTTGTTTAATATAACGAATTGAATCAAGTTGACAATATCGTCTATTGGGTACAAATGTTTTTTTCTGTAATAACTAGATGACAATTGTCCGAATTGCAAAAGATTGGATCGTAATTGGTGGCCGTTATGGTTGTATTCATGGAATATGATGTTGAATCTGGTGCATGCCAGTATGGCTACACGCTATCGTGTGACTATACCATTACCCAATATTCGTGAGCCGTTTGCGCACTAAGGAATAAAATTACCCACTTCCGTACTGAATATTAGGTTGTTATATAGCACGACAATGAACATTGGTCTGTTTTGTTGTTCTATGTATTATACAAATGATTATATCCCTTACTCTAGTAAATTTCTACATATAAAATCTTAGTTATTTTGTTATTGTTAGATCCAGGTAGCATGGTTTGTGTTGTTCGGCTTTATGTTGGCAAATGATAACGTTTCGATAGAACTGTCTTAAAATCACCAGTGTGGAATGGAGATATTAGTGCTCAATGCTTTTCTAACATTTCTACATTACCCCTACAATCTAGTCAGCAATTTTACCAAACGAAATCGAGCGGTCCAACAACGAAGCTTAAGTAATTATCTCGAAATACACCAAAGCACACCGATTTGCTAGACAATAATATTTCTCAAATGACCAATCAGTTCTAGTGAACAACACAAAACATTTTATCAAATCCTTATCAGTAAAACAAATTAATAAATACAAAATGAATGAAACATTTTATCAATGATACTGTTTTAGAATGTCCATCTTTTACAGTAATTCAGTATCAGTACGTGTTGGACAATAGCAATTTCACGAAACACTACTACTATTCTTTCAGCAATGTTACTTAATTTTTTTAAAAAAAGAACAAAATCGTCTTTTTTGCCATTACGTAAAAGTACTAATCTGAACTGGTCGTAGACTGAATGAATATACCACTGAATTACTAAAACTAAGTCCTTGTTTTAAGTGGATTCAGGATTATCTTTCAGTTTCTTCATTCCACTCGCATACTGATTAAATATCTTATACGTTATTCGTTCACGATTTGCTAATTAGTTTACCTATTAAAGATCAACGGCAAATTTCCTATATTAAAATATAATCAATGATTTGTTTGATAATAATTTTGATTCAATTCAATTTTCACATAAATCAATAAAATTTCTAATTAATTTTCAGGTTATTTCCCCAATGATTCACAATTCATCTTTATAAAAGTGATATAAAAGTCATTTAAAGAACAAAGAGAAAACCAAACATTCATGGCTATTTCATTGGTTCTTATTGAATTCCATAAATATCCAAGCATTTATTGCTTTCAATCATCAAATATCTCTAAAAAAGAAAACCTGCCCAATTGTTTTCCAACTAGAATTTCATTATAAAATATTATCGTTATTGAAATACTTCACAGGTCGAGAAGTTGAATTATTTTAAACTTTATTCAATATCAAAAAATTTCCATTGCTGTCTATCATCCAGAGAGAGAATTTTTTTTCAATTATTGACAAAACTGAAGTTACTTTATTCTTCATATCTTTCAATCAACATTCAACATCGATCATTCTGTTAATGAATTTTACGTTTCGCATATTCAAACAATGAAGAAAAAAATTTATTAAAACTCAACAAAAGAATTGATCCGAAATAATTCCCAAACGAAAGATTGTTGTCCCCTCGTCCTGTCAATTTTCGAAACGCAAAAGAGAACACCACCCCATTTGAAACCGGCTCTTCTGTAAACGACGTCATTTACAGTTACTTAATTTACTTTTCTTTATCCACTTGGCAGTAGTTCGATGTTATACACAACTGATGCGTATCCATTTTCACTATTAGGGAAATCTCCACCAAGTTCATTTATAGAGTTAAAATATTAATAGACATTAACCATAAAATTGAAGCGAAATGAAGAGATAAATTGTCGAAATATTTTTAATTAATGCATCGTTGGAATTGTTTACTTAATTTAATTTGTTGTAATAGATGTGTTTTGTTGGTTTTTTGTTTTTCCGATGTGTGTCTATTTGAACAGGATGGTCCTCTATTTAAATGGCAATAATTAATTGACAAATTTCCTCAAGCATCAATGGAACATGCAAATACACCCTTTATAACCCAATCACTATATAAACCTGCGTAAACTGTCGCCACCGCAGAACAAGCATTGTTTCCGACTGAATTGCTATGTACAATTTTGAGAATATTGAAAATTAATTAGTTCAAATCGAATAATACCATCATAATATCGACATTGTTTTTTAATTTATGGTAGTTATAATTCTACTGTATTTCATTCTAAAAATAAATATAACAACGTATTTTCTTTTGTTTCACAGAAATATACTCTCCCTTTCTTGTATATTTACTTTCTAACGATGATTTTATTGCTCTAGATACTCCAACTTCTGCATTGGTCCCTTTTGACGTTTTATTCTTTTATGAACTCTATAAGAATTACACAAGTCAAATGGATGCTTTTTTTTATATAAAAACAACAACAAGAATGTAATAAATTCTGTTTTAATATTTTATGATACGTATTATATTATTATGTTTGGTGTATTAGGGATTACATTTGAAACTGTCAACTATTTAGTTGTTTAATCAGCATTATGAATAAAAATTGTTGTTTTGTAAAAGTTTGTTTGTTGTATTATATAGTTGTATAGTGATTACAACATATAAATGGCCTTAATTATAGCATGGTGAGACTTTGAAACTTGTACAATAATAGATGAAGTTGCAAAATTGTTATCATTATTCAATTCTATAAAATTACCAAGGATCGTGTTCCTTTGTCTCTTTACTTTACATATTGTTTGAATTGTTCAAACTGCCTAACGTTAAATTTATTAATTGTCGATGTTGAAACGAATAGAACTTTCCAATTAAAATTTTATTTCTGTACCACCATGTAATTTATAAGTAAAGAATAAATTTCAACAAAATAAACTATTTAGAACAACATGACAAAAGAATTTAACTTTGAATATTGTATAAATTGTATAAATATGTTGTTATTTGTACTGAATCTGTGCAACACAATAAATAATATAAAACATATTAACTGAAGTATGTTAGATGTTGAAACGTTATAGCTAAAATATGCAAACTATTTGAAAATATTTGAAACTCTCTAGAGAGTGTTATTTTTTAATTATTAATCCTGATTATCGTTACGATTAATAATAAAACCGTACAAAACCAACATTACGATTAGCATTTGTTAATTAAATAAAATCTATTTTATAAAGGTAAGGTTTTATTTAGAGATTTAATTGGAAATTTTCTACTTTTCTCTGTATACATTAAAAAATTAACATCTGGTATCACTAACAATAAATAAAGAAACAATTTTAATTAGAAATCCTCGAAACCTTGTCCCTTATCATTGCTAAACTTTCAATTATTATGATAAATATCAAACATCAAAAAAAAAACAATCCAGCTAATGGACGATACAGAAACCGTATTATTCAAATACGTATACATATATTTATATAGAAATAAATATTTAAGAAGAATTTCTGCTGTTAGTACTGCACCATAACATTTCGACTTCAATTAGAAAGATGTAAATTGAAATTAAACAGTCTTGATGTTTATCGCCGGCTAATACGATGAAAATTAACAAGAAATACACCCCTCTGACATTAATGGAGCACATTACCGATTAAAGCACGTACAAATTAAAGCGTTTGTGAAATGAGTCAGAATGCGTTACAACACACATAACGACTATCTTTCAAAATTACACAAAATTTTATACAAACAATAATCAATATGTAAACATGTAGTATTAATCTAAAATACATTAAAAAAAAAACACAGGAGAATGTTACAAATTCTACAACATTGTGTGTGGTTTTCATAAAGTTATTGGTTACAAAATTGATTTTAACCCGGCGCCTCCACCAATTTTACACTCGCATACATATACGACAACGGAAAAGAAACATGTTTCTAGTTGAATGTTTCAATAGTAAATTCTTGAAAGTAATCTACTGGCTTTATAGTTATGAATTAACCAATATAGGGGTAAATTTTTGATTGTTATTTCTATTTTCGATTTGACTAAATTGCTAACAATAAAATCGTGATTATTGTGAAATTTGTAGTTTATTATTTGAAAAAACTGATTTTAATAAAATTTCAATATTAGGTAACTTGTTATAAATTGATTATAGTTTTGCATCCTAAGGAAATTTGAATTTAATTTTGCCTAGTAAGGCAACTTGAAATGAATACAATAGACTTTAGAAATTAATCGGCTGAATTGAACCAGAATAATAATAGATTAGTTTATATTTTATAAATAGATTTATTCAATGTAGTTTAGTAATCGAATTAATTATCTTTGTTTTTTGGTTAAAATAGTCTGTTAATAAAAATTCTAGTAGGTCGAAAATCAATGTGCAAATAAAACGTCTTGTGTAGAACAATTAAGTTAATTAACTAAATAAAAATAAAACGATTCTTGAATTCTAAATAAATGGTCTCTTGTAATTTATTTATAGTACACATTAGAATACTCAAGTAAAAACTACAAAAATCTACGTTTTCTGTGTTTAGTTTATTGGTCGAATTGTATTTTACATTTGATTCAGTTTATATAGAGGGTTAACAGTTTATTGTTCAATATCGATTTTGCTTTTATTTTGACTACAAAATTTCAATTTCATAAAATTGCCAAGATATTTACACTACATGCTGTGTAATGTAGTTGAAAATGGTTTTCACTCAATTTAAATATTTTGTTAAAATTTTGTTTAAATAAAGTATAGGTAATTTTTTGTTAAAGCGATCAATTTTATTGTTACATGACGTTAATGTTCATAAATTCACGTATATCGTGCAACAATATATTTTAATTCAACTTTTTAACAAAAAAATTATATTAAATTATAATTTAAGTAGATAACACAATAACATAGATTTTAGGGTACATTAAAAACTTCCGGACATGATGTCGTGTTGATCTTTATAAACTTTTTTAAAGCATCCATTTATTCGTCTTTCATGGTGCTTAGTTTTACAGACTTTTTTACGAGCTGTACACTTTTTGTACATTTTCTACATTAAATTGTAATAATCGAATACTAAATAATTTATTAATATAATTATTTGGAAAATCTCCAACTTCCTTCAACAAACACATTCATATATTAATAGAAATAATTAACATAAATATTTTATTATGTTTAAAAAATTCATCCGATCTTTTAACATTCCTTTCGCTTGACTGAAAAATGATTGAGTTAACTGTAACATTTATTAAAACGACGAAATATAAGGAAAAGATAAGGCAGAAGAAAAAAAAACTAATGAAAGCTCGTTTCTTGTTGTATATTAAATTTTCTGATACAAAAAATTGGCTTATATCTCGCTGTCATTTAATTTATCGAATTGATGAAGGACTTTTTTTGTTGAATAGATTTCAATTATTCCAACAAAATTCAATTATTGTTAAAAGTTTCAAAGTTTTCGTTATAAACATAAATTCTGTCTTCAAAAAAATAATAATAATAATAAAAGTATATGTATCTTTTCAAAGTTGAATTTTTTCTGAGAGAAGGAACAATGTGTCAAGGTTGTTGTGTGTCCGTTTCTCATTCTCATGACAATTACAATCACGCTTCTGTCGAGGTGTAAAGAGAAATGAGAAAAATTTTATGGACCAATAAATCAGTTTCCCTGACCTTATGAAAATTGCCGAGCAGAAAATTTTTTGGTATTCAATGAATTACAGCTAGTTTTATTTTTGTCGGCAGTAACGATAAATCCGTGATATTCCTTTTTTAAAATTGATTGATTGTTAGTATTATTTTGACTATTTTTTTTTTGTTATTGACTGTATTTATGTGAAGAAGAACCGAGAAAAAGGGGGCGACTAAAATAACAGTCGGTCGAGAGTTCTTAATTTCCTTCGAAATAATAAAAAGAAATGACGCAAACTCGAGTACTATATGAGCTAAGAACAATAAGAATGTTTCATTATGGCTCACTTTTATTCGGATTTTATTTGTTACAGTATGGCGAGTGTTGCGGTTTATTTCGTCTATCATAACAGTCATTAGAGTAGACAGGGGTGTAATATACGACTGAATATATCCGTTCAGATTGTGACCTTTCCCTAGGGATATCGTTCTCTATCATACCTAGAACTCTACAACAAATGTCATTTTAACAATAAATTCAACTTAGGTAGCCTCACAAAGAATACTAATCTTCTAATGGCTTCATTAACATATCGCCACATTATAACTCATACATACATACATGTCCAGTTTGCTGTTCAACATCTCAACATTCCTGGAATTTGTTCACAAATGGAAAATTTTCTCTAGTCCTTTTTGATTATGTTTTTGGCGAGATCGTCGATTTTAGTCTTTTGAATAATAAATAAGAGACAACGCGCTGACATGCTTCAATTGTTTTCAGATTGGTTTGTTTACATTGCCATCAGAAGAGAAAACAAAATGAAAATCAAACACAAATAAGCAATTCTCAAATGAAACTCCTTCAGTTGCTTGTTATTTCGTTTCTCCGCAAAGAATACAAAAAAAAGAAGGGCATGGGCGGAAAAAAAACTGAAACACAACTATAGGATATATTACATGATATTCTAAATAGAAAGGGTAGAAATTTCAAACGTTTCTATCAGAAAAAACAATCTGAATCTAACAAACATTGTACATAAATGACTAGCAATTTTTATTCATAAAACGACAAAACACAAATAAACTTGTTGAAAAACTAAGTAATTATACCTTAAATAAATATATTGAACTGATTTTTATGCTAATGTCTAAATCAAGTATACTAAAAATACATAATAATAAATTAAAATCTGTTATTTTTATTTTTAATGATTCTTCGTGTTTTAGTGGTATTGTTTTACTACAACTGCCACCAATTGTGTATAAGGGAATTATTACGTTAGCGTGTACGTTAAATCGACACTTAATTCTGGAACCTGTTCTTAACGACTATCAGTAGTGGGTTGGTGAAATATATGATAGTTTGTGACATTTATTATTTTAACCTCGATAGAAAATTCAACAAGATGTGTTTTCCAAAAAAATTTAATAAATGTCCAACAAATTATTACAATTATTATATTTGAAGAAAACTATTTGAGAACATTTCAAATTTAATAGTTTTTCGACAAATATTTGAACAAACAATTATAACATGTCACAAACATAAATTCGATATTTTCAAAACTTTCTTCATATTATATATGATAGTTCTATAACTGAAAATACCTTATTTACTTTTATTTATTTTATTGGCAGGATATTGCCATCGTACTGATATCTTGGAATAAAAATATTATAGTTTTACGTATCAAAACTTACACAGTTTACGTTCGTATTGAACATATGTTCTATTTCTAAATCAATATTTTATTATTAAATACATACACACAGCTCTCATAAATATATTCAATACAATAAAACCGCCCCAATGTGGACAATAGGGACAATGAATTGTTCCTTATAGTATTCCACAGTTTCACAACTGCCAGTCAAACGAGGGGCGCCCATTACGCAAAAACAATTAATGTATTCAAATGATATTTAAAGAAAAAAAAAAACAAAATATCCTTTTTTTAGTTGTAATAAAGATTTTTCTAATACAGGGTAATCTTTGGTTGTTTTTGTAAGAAATTTGTTATGGTACAATTGACTTGTTATGATTTCATATCATTGTCGATGTCTGTTTAGATGAATTGGTCATTTGATTGTAATCACTAATAAATGAGCCTTGAAAAAGCGGCGAACTGACCGCGAAACGTTGGTGAAATTTAATTTGATGTGCACTTGTTAAGTGACTGATTAATTAATGAAAATAGTCCAAGATTACCCTGTGTTAGAAAAATCTTTATTACAATTAATTCTACTGGACGATATTCCACTACCTTCAATCCTTTTTTTAGGTTTCTTTTTTTACATAAGGATTGAAGGGTATGGGGATGAAACAAGCAAATATTTTGATATTATCAGGATAGCATGAAAACCTATATAGGTCGACTATCTAGGTACGAAACTGTATTTATATTAATATGAATTTTACTATTCGTCTGTTTCCATCCTGTAGCCATAATTTATCTTTCGAGAATCTAAAACATGAACAATAATAGTGGATAATCCAATATACGTCTACGTGGGTGTATGAAGTTGACAAGGTATGATATAACATTTAGCTAACTATAGTTAAAATGAAATTTCATTTGAAACCCAACAAAGCGTTGTAAATATATCAGTGGACTTAGTGTGGGCCAGGGAGTAGGTAGTATTGTTCCGCGCATACGTTATATGTCTTTTGCATGGATTTATTGCTCAGCGGCCAAGTTAAGACCTGCTAACAACTTCTAGTATGCTATAGTTCCCTATGGTCTTCAGTAAATTCCAGACAGCGATTTTAATATGAACAGGTCATCACTTGTATATTTTTAAATCGAAAGAAGTTTATTAAAGGGTAGGTTTTTTTTTGGAAACACGCAAGAGCAAGGACAATGTGGTGAAGTTTGAGAAGTTTTTCAAGATATTTTGATAAGAAGGTCCTTGTTGAAAGCGAGTAATCTGTCTTAGTTCGCCAGGAAATCGAAGCGAATTGGAAATGTGAACTTGCATTAGAAAATCAATAACATTCAAGTTGAGTGATGTATGATCAACAATAAATTCATCACAAACATTCAGAAAAATAAACAGTTCTCTCTGTACGTAGATATCGAATATATAGTAGATAAATTCAATCTAGATTGTAATATATTGCGAAAAGATCTAATTACAAAGGAAAATAGTAACTTTATGTGTAGATAAAGTTGAATTTTTGTGAAAAAAATCAATTATTACAAATTAATCTTGATCCGTTGTACGTACAGTAGCCTAGTGGTGAGAGTACGATACTGCTGGACACAAAAATAAATAAATAAGAATCACCATAAGTAAAATGTTTGAAGAAAGATGAAAAGGCATGCTATGTGGGTGCTCTAGGGAAAAATACAGAGGCTACCAATTGGAGACGTTCTGGGCTTCTTCAAAGGCTCAAGACTCAAATATTATTGAGTACTACCCAGCCCTGATAACATATAATAAGTAATAATAACCTGGATCCATTCGAATAATAATTTCTGTTCAAATAAAATAGGCGTCAAGATATTTTTCTAACCTGTGGAATCAATAGAATTTTAAAAATGTTGAAGAAAGTTTGAAAAGAAATGATACAAAAATATAGGACGCGCCCTGCATTAAATCTGTAAAGCTTTTGCAGCAAGCGGCAACATTTAACGTGAATTAAAAAAAAGGATATTAAAAAACAAGTTTCATAAAGCGTGATTTTGTCGCACGTGTCCCGCAAAGCAAAGCGTATTTTTCTATTTTGCTCTTTTTATGCCTTTTGAGATAAAAAAAATCTACATATCAGACATCTTTATGTGGAAAATTTCGTTGCAGTTGGTCATACAAATATTGATAGATTATAGAAGGTATTCTATAGAACGTCTCCGTCATCGTAACAATTACTTTTTTGACAATTCTTTTGAGCAAGTCTTCACCTTCGTCTTCTTCTTCATCTTCTCACCACCCATTTACAGTTGACAAACTCAGCCAATAGTAGATAAGCATAGAGGATAGAGATAGAAATAAGAATAGATATATGCCGTTAAATATTCCGATTAGAGTCTTGTGGGCGGAGCCAGCACGTCCGTAAAGGCGTCCATTAGAATTGCCAAGTCCGTAGGGACGTCCACCACTGAAAAAGTCATCAAGGAAAGATAACACTGGAGATGACGAAGACGGAGACGTTCTTTAGAATCCCTCGGATTGGAAACTAAAAAAGGTGCGTTTTATTATGACACGAACAAGTACTTCAAGGAGAACGAATGCAATACCAATTACATTACAATATATTTTATAGCTCGTGGTACATTTTTCTATTCAAACAAGTCGTGTTATTACAGAACTCGCCATCAAGGATTATTTTGTTCAAAATAGAAAAAATTCGTTTTTTATTTTAAATTTGAACCATCATCAATTATGTTCTGTTACGGTGTAATTTCGTAAACCTTAAGTATATCCTTAGCTGTTAACAAGGTGGGAACTACATATAATATAGGTTGGGAAAATGATGTTTACAGTTTATGTTTGCGTATAAAATTAAGTTTAAGTGGAAATTGACAGGCTACAACGGATATACGTCGCAGAAATGAATCAATTATCTTAAGAATTTACTTATTTATATTAATAATAACGGTTATTTTTGGTGAAAATTTTATCGTAAATTCTAGAAAAAAAAGTCAGAAATCAATTCACTAAAGAAAATCGAAAGAACTATAAATCAGTAAATGGAACTGTTATAACAAAAGCCGTTTTCTAGAGAATCAAAAATAACTAGATCGATTCACGTTCCTAAACCGATCTTAAGATAGAGGCGCAATTTAGAGATTATCCCTAAAGGCCCATAATAGGATATCTATCAACAGTTATCGTTTGTGAAAATACCATCAGAAGACGTCGTCACATACCTTCGCATCTATTGTACTACTACTACTACATCGGTCTCTATAGAAGAATAAGAGGAAGAAGCTATATATATAGGGGAGAAAAATAAGAAACGGTATGTCCATATTCATAAATATTGGTATAAAATGGCTTTCAATGGCCATTCGTAAAAGGGCTACCGGGACTGTTATAAATCGATGATTTTCAATTTCAATTCAAAATTACATGGTTCTTTATAGAAACAGTTTTAAATCATTGATGAAAGATGACAAATCGATAAAGTTGTATCTATGAGCTTGATTTTTGTTGAAAATCATAAAAATCTTCCCTAAATGAACCAATTTATGTGAACAAACAGTGGAACAAAAAAAATTCCATAATTAAGAGTATTTTAATGGGAAACTACCATATTTTGTTGACTCAATAATTCACTGAAACATAAGAAAATGATATAAAATTCAGTAGATTGTTAGAAATTTCAACAAAGTATTTCCATTCGAGCATAATAAGTGTAAATTAAAATAATTATAACAATGTTGTTAAGATATTGTGAAAGAGTAAAATTATGCAAAATCTGAGATGGAAAATGCATTTTATTTTAATAATATTCAACTTTATTCCGCAAATAATTTTCAACTTTATAGGTATAAAACTAGTACCAACCAATTACTACGTAGTGTACATTGTTAAGCTTTCCGAAGTACTCTGGCATGTAGGGATTTTTCCAAATAAGTTTTTAACCATTATACGATAGAATCTGAATATATAAAGTTTATTACAATGGACTTTAGTGTATAGAATAACAGGTTTTTTTTTCATAAAACCCACTACAGACTATATCACACAACACAATAGAGAATTGCAGACTGACACAACACCTCTAGTATTCAACACTTACAGTGTTAGGCTTGTTATTACATGCAATGTATTCTATCTATAGAGAATAAATCAAATACGACAATATAAAAGCCAAGGCTTTCACAGTATGGAAACCTTTAATAATGAAAAATACAAAGAAATTACAAGAATTTTACAAATAATTGAAGATATTATTTATTCAAACATGTCATCAATACAACCATCGAAGTATGATTGATTATATCTTATTATCAGTTGTTATCGAAATTGATTCGATATAATTGAATAAATTCCTTGTCGTCGTTTTTCTTTTTTTTTTTGTTTTTTTGGAAAACTAAGCGAAAAAGTATTATTTTCACCAGAATTTTCTATTGAATTATAAAAGAGGTTCGTTTGAGTAAAGTGGACCAATTTCAAACGTGAAATTGTTCAAGTCTCTTTCTATAACCATTCTAAAAAGGAAATCTCACTGTATAACACTGAAAGAAACATTTACGTATTTTTCGATTTGAATATGTTGGCAGTTTTTGAAATGTCTTTATGGTAAGTTTTTCTGCTTTCTTTCAACTTTAACAATAATACCTTTTGAAAAGAGTGAACTTAAAATTATAAAAATCCATAAACAATCACTTTATCTGAATCTAGATTGTTGTAGAAATTTCTGGAGTAAATTATGATAAATATTCTCAGAAAGAAAATTGTTGGACGAATTTTACCCGTTTCTAATCTCAATCAGAATGAATTAAAATTTTATATTCAAATTTTTCAAAGTGCCTATGTTTAAATGATAAAGGATAATCGTCGAAATTTATATTTAGAAAGTGACAATCATTTGTTAATAAAAAATGCATGATTTTATAAATGGTATTAATTAGTGTTAAAACTATTTACATGTTTTGTGTATAATTGTTACGCAAAATGTTGCTCTGATAAAACGAAAACGTTTCCTGGTCGCAGGTGTTAGTTCTAAATGAACTTAAATATCAATTTTAAAACACGTTTTGAAACTAGGCAAGCCACCGACCGTCGTTCCTCTTTTGTTGGAGAAACTGAGAAGTCGCTGAGCCGTTCACGCTTATTCCTTGTTTTACGTTCCGTAGAGTTCTTCGATATTTTCAGGGTAATTCAGAAGCACTTCGGCTTCCAGTAATCCATAGCAGAAACCTAGTGAGATATAATGTAGATATACACCTAAAGCTGGCTATTTAAATACTTAACTCTGGTGTTCAAAGCAACGATTTTTTCCTCCCGTTTTTTTTTCTCCTCTATTCATTTTCAATTTTTTTCTTTTAACCTAATAAACGCACATAAACTCTTTATGTCATATATCAATCAAAAATGTTAAATTGAAAATGATCATTTATGTCAGCGCAATTGTTACTAATGATAACGTGAAATCACAGTAGAAAATAATCGATCAATTATTTTGTCATATACACATTCACATAGAACATGTACATAAATATAATATATACATATATGTATTCAGATTTCCAGATGCTATATTTGGGGGGGGGGGGGGGATGTGATAATTACTTACATATAGATAACTATAATAGAACTAAAATTTCAAATATTAAACACAAAACGAATTGAATTTATTCAAGAATCCTGTCATTTATTTCCTTTAATTAAAACAGCTCGTATCTAATTCGTTTCTCCTATCAGAATGTCACTAAATCTGACGTTTTAAATTTAATTGCAAAGTTCGTAACATTTAACAAAATTTCACTTGTTATTAATATCGGTCTTGATTTTATCATCATTTTAATTATTATATATACTTGTAGGTATTCGATGTGTCATTACAGATAAATTATATTTGAAATATGATGACAACGATTTGCAATTTTCCCCATAAATATTTACAATATTAAATAAAAAACAAATATCAGGCGTTTGGACTAATTTTATTATCATCTTAATTCTGATTTCTTGTCAACGTTTCGCGGGCAATCGCTCCGCTTCTTCAGGGCTATATTACATAATCAGATAACTGAACATAAGACAATTATTTAAAACAATGAAATATATGTCTAATGTTCAGTTATCTATTATGTAATATAGTCCTGAAGAAGCGGAGCGATTGCCCGCGAAACGTTAACAAGAAATCAGAATTAAGATGATAATAAAATTAGTCCAAACGCCTGATATTTGTTTTTTATTAATCAACATTGTTGGATGATAAACTATGTTATTACAATATTAAAGTATCCATTTAATATATTCGGAGACAAAAAAAAACAATAATTGGAAATATGTAGATTTTAATTAAGATTCTACAGTATTCACAAATTCTATTTTAATAATCTAATTTTAACTATAATGGTTTTTATTAAATAGTCGAGAATTGGATAATTTCTGTTGATTCTGTTATATTATTAAAATCTGTAACTACAATAATTACCGTGTGTTTCCTCTACTAAAGAACAACGTTGAAGTTTTTGCAAACATTTACATGGAACATCATCTCTAAAATCACGAAAAGTGTGTTTTTGTTATTTGAATAAACCAAGACAACCATTATTACAGAAAGATAACGTTTTAAAGTTTCTGACTTGGTTAAGTAGTATTTGACACGAATATATTTTCCTCCGATTTTTTTTCCCCATTTTCTAATGGTTGTGGTAGAAATAGAATCTGTTATACTTTGCTAACGAAATAAATTTACTGATATTTTGAAAATAGAAGAGAGACTTATTTATAATTCCAGTCAGTCAGGACTGTTAGAAACTTTCAGTGTTAAGCTCAATTTACGGAAAATGACAAAGAACAAGTTTAGATAACAACTGTAGAAATTCGACATCACACAACCACCTATATGTATGTATGTACATGTGTTGTTTATTTTCCTGTTCATGAAAAGAGTTGTCTGTGTAATTATGGAATTTTTCACTACTCATTTCAGAACAAATGAGTTGATAAAATGTTTTTCTACATTAAAAAGTCTTAATTGCAATTTAGAAAGCTGAACGTAATATCTTTTCAAAAAACTTTGTTACAAGATTTGTTTTTAATTGTCTAATTAAGGATAAATTCAGTGTACTACTATAGTCATATGTTGATTGTAAAATCTTCTAAACAGTATCAAATGTAATCTGTTAATTACAAGTTTATTTTTATTTCAATGTAAAACAAAACTTTACTTTAACGAACTTCATTAACTTGTTACGAACCAAAATAATCTCCTTATATAGTAAATAAATAATACTCCTATTAAATACTAGAGAAAATTTCATTTTCTCTAATATAGAAGAACGTTTTTCTTTCAATGTTCAGATTCGAAAAAAAAGATAATTTAAAATCTTCTATTAATAATTCAAAGTGTAGTTTTATTCCGTTGAAAATTATATTTTCGTTAATTTTCTTCTACCGTCTTACGGTTATTTTACGAAAACAAGTTATTACAAAGTAATTTCGACGCCTTAATGTTGTTTTAATTCTACATAAAATAAAAACTCAACCATTCATTCACTATACTATTCGTCTGATCATATCTTGGAAATGGAAGAAAATCACCTACTCTAGTTTGTCAAATAATAATTATTATCGATTGAATGCGGATAGTTTTCTTAGAAAACTTTTCTACTATTATTATTATTATTATTATTATTATTATTATTATCGTTTTTATTAAGAGGGAAAAAATGGCTTTTTTACAGGAGAACATGAAAAATACACAAATTCTTATAAAATCAAAATATTGGACTTGTGAAAATACCGAATAACTGGACGTATAAATATAAGGAAACCACATAGTACTGGAGGGTTTGTAATAAATATATGTGGATGTTGGTCACTGTTATCAATATTGAATTAGATTAAATAAACTCAAATATTTTATATGTTGCGGTTAGAAGCCGGAAATATCCAATATTGTGTCAATATTAGGTGAATTCTAATTACATTTTTTTTTGTGTAAATCATTAAAACTATAAAAGTATAGAAATTTTTATACTTTTATATAGAATAGAACTAAACTGATACAGGGTTGTAGTACGAAATTTATCACAACATTTTCAACAACTCTACTCCAGTATGCAGCATTCGTTCAAGTCATTTCGTAGAACTGAAGTACCACTTATTTTAGATTATATCATAAAGGAAATGATTAATATAACAAATATTACAATTTCAAAAAATTCAAAGCTCATTTTATATAACAAAACAAACTTGAGATCTTTAGTCTAAATAAAATCTGACAAAAAGACTATTTTATTGCAGGGAATCAGTAAAAACTGGTATTTCATATGAATTAGTGTAATTTGGTGAAATTTTTTTTTGCAATTAGATGCTTTCTACAAGTTGAGATTTTTGAAATTTTTTCCCAACTTCACTATTTTAAAATTGTCACATCTATCACGTTGTGTGTCCGAGTTTGCAATTCTGCAACTCCCAAAGTGTAACTTTGTGTTTACCACACAACTGTCCCAGATGAAATCAATCAATGCACACAATTCTGAACTTATCTCAATTTAAACCATTATTTTTCCTATTTCATCTATTGTCTGTTGTTTATTTTTATTTTTATTTTAATTTTTTTTTTGTAGATTTTATTTTCTAGATCATTAAGATTCCTCAATATCTCAGTGTGTGTTTAATGTACCTCAGATGCGTACGTTATTTGCATTTTTATTGAGGAAATATGAAAATTTCCCACGTTATTGACTTCAGTAGGGATTTACAGGCTTCATTATATACTTTAAAAGAACTACCTACTTTATTGCATTATATATTTTAATATTTTTTGGTTTATTTACATATCGTTATTGATAACACTACAAACGTCATTTAATACTAAACGACAATATCTACATAGTTATTAGCGTTATTTAGATCATTAAAATCATAACGTTAACGTAAAATAGTGAGGGTATTCACAAGACCCTGCTATTGCCTTGTATTTGTACGCGTTCGTATAAATACCAGACAC
Source organism: Iselma pallidipennis (assembly GCA_037464855.1). Lineage (NCBI taxonomy): Eukaryota > Metazoa > Arthropoda > Insecta > Coleoptera > Meloidae > Iselma > Iselma pallidipennis. The sequence goes on along the minus strand of JAZBHA010000057.1, from coordinate 38,268 downwards.
TATATATACGACTTGTGAACGCACCTGATAAGACAAAGGATACGCGCTGTACGCGCATGTTAATTGAATGGGTAAACAAAGAAGGAAGTGGTTAACGTCGGCCAATTAGTATTTGAATTTGTACACAAAGAAGGAAGTGGCTAAAATCGGACAATTGGTGTAGTGTTTCTGGGAGTAGATTGTTGTTTTTTTTTATAAAAAACGTATTTACGTACTTTTCCTTTGTTTTCACCTTCCATTTTGCAAGCACTTTTGACACAATTATTTGACAGTTGACAGCTGCTAAACATACGAAGTTGCTAACACAGTTCTCAACGCTACTCTCATATACGAGACTTAGCTATTTCCCCCACCTACTGGAATCGTGTAAATACGAAGTATCGTAGATATAGCAGGGCATTTGTGAATACCCATAATATGAATTGAATTTTTTCTAACTTGTTAAATGTAATATGAGCAAATGGATGAAAAATGTTGTCGGTAAAATTGTATTACGTTCGAGCTATGAATACAAAATTTAGTAGAAATTAGAGTACATGTCACATTTACAAATTACTTGAAAGTTAACTTTAACGTAAATTTTAAATAGAATTGGAGACCTTGCAAAACACTGAAAAGCCAGTAGAAAACAAAAATATAACGTAGACATGCAACTAAATAACATTGAAACTAGTATTTGGCTAGTTATTCTCAAGTTTTAATTCAAAACCCAGTAAACATTTATTAATAAATGAATAATTGTTTGTATACCACTATAAACTATTTATATATTTAGTTAGGAAGTTGTACGATGAAATTTAATAGATATTAAAGTATGTGGTAACTGGATGTAGTACGTACGTAAACCATCTCAACTACTTCTCCCTTCAAATAAAAGTAACGAAGAATGTTTAGAAAATTTATAACACTGACAACAATATCGTATTGTTCAAAAATGGCATAGTCTGTTGGAAGTTAGTGGAATTCCATAAGAGCAAAAGGTCATCGAATAGAACCTTAATATTGATCATGAAAACCTGAATAAGGAAGGTGGTATACACGTATATAGATAGGGAACTATTTCTGGTTGGTTCCGAATAGTCAATAGTTGATATATGGATCCAATTAAATTGATGTGAAATATTGTTAAATTTTGATTTTAGTTCAATATTATCATAGTTTGTTAGTTGATAAAAGGTATTAATAAAATTAGTTCGTAGCAAATTATGAAGCATCTCTCAGATCCTTTGTCTTTTCAATATTAAAACATTATAATTTGATGAGTTCCACTAGTATCAGTTTTCTTAGTCGTCGGAGCGAACGTTTTAATGAAACGTCTATGATGATGAACGAGACCACATTTTCTACTATATATGCACCGTTACTAGAGAGATTGTCACAACTCATATCGAAACGCTATTATCAGTTAACACAAAATCTATTCAGATTTATTGGAGAAGTTCGTATTCGACACTACCACAAGGGTATGTGATCCAAGATACTACTATTACTACTACTTCTACGGCTACTACCCTTCATAGTATTGGCTCGACGCTATCGTCCAAATAGATGGGATATTTATATTCTGCGCGTGAACGTTTAACCCAAAAAGATGTTTTGACCGCAAACGACTAGGCGGAAACGTAATGCTATAACTTCTCAAAAGCACATCAGCGTCCTCACGTGCCACAATCACTTACTTCACACATTAATATCAAAAACACTTACTCTCTACCTACTCTTTACCAGTCTTCTTTCTTACATTCTTTTAAAATATAATAAAAACAGATACACCGAGAATTCGAAAATAAACCATTATATAAACAACATTGTATTTCAACTACACGAACAAATAATTTTCATTTTGACCCAAAAATCTAACAAAACGACTACTAATTATCGTTAAGATTAATTAACAAATCCGACGAGGATTAATCTGAATTACTTAACGCAAACTTTATGTATAACAAAAGTTTGAAATTTTAACAGCTTTACACACTATATATACCTATAGCGTTAAAATTGTTTTTTGTTAATTACGTATTATTAAGAGAAGATGGTTGATTAATCGATTTAATTTATAAAAGCTGAACAGTTATCGAAAAATAATAGGAATCTGTCGATGTCAATGGTCAAGAGATCAAATCATGTAAATATCACAGGTTTGATTGAGAGAGTTAATGGAATTCATGTTTTGAAGCTGTCTATGAATTGTTGTTTTGGGGTGAACCTAAAACCCTCTCAAAATCTCTGTAAAATACATCTGGACTCTATAGAAGCTTTACTATAGTATAATTAATTAATAATATGATTACCCTTAAAACTTATTATATGTATGTTGGACCTGAAATTATGAATTTACTATTAATATTAGATAGCGTTGTTTAATCATCTTAAAATCCATCCAATATAGACAGAATATGATTAGAAACCAAATTTACAAAGTGACTTTGCTTTAGTATTTGGAAGTATATTTAATAAATAATGTTAAAAATACCCAACCGCTTGAATTTTTTATTTGAAGGAACTTTGAATGGATTAGGCAAGAATTTTCTGATGAAAAGACGATTTTAGAAAGTAACAGAACTTTCTGATCAATATAAGCGACTTTTCTCTTCTTTTTTTTTCGTCTCTTCGTTCTTCCTAGCTATTTTCTTTCATCGTTTAAAATGTAAAATGAAAGTATCTCAATCGCTTTCAACAATGAAACGTATTTAAAATAACGACATTTAATCTAATACTAAAACTTTATAATTATTCAATCATTTTCATAAATTTGTCATATATTTTCACAAATATTAATTTTACGATATCAACATCCGAATTTCTGTTCTTAAGTGTAACAAGTTGAGTTGAGAAAGTTGTCGTTGTCGCTAACATCCCTGTCGTCGTTGTTGAAGGTCTGCAATAACCACACCAGTAAAAGCTAGTTGTGGTTTTGCTTTTATCTTTCGATATTAGTGAATCTTAGAAGCTAACAGTTGTTATTAATAGGTAATAAAATGATGTCGAGTACTAATTTTCTGAAAATCATAACGAAAAAGATACGATAACGACACCGAAAAACGAAAATTTTCTACAAAGGATATCACATAAAATCATAAAATGTTCTTAGAAGAAAGTTGTGTAGTTGAAATCTTTAAGATTATTTCTGCTACATTAAACATTTTCGTTCTGATAAAGACCAGCAAACCTGATTTGTTTGTAAGTGAAACTGGACGGGACTGAAAAACTCGGTATAGACGGGAGAGCTTTACGTTCACAGTTCTTTTTCTGTTCGGTCGTTCGTTCGATGGTTAGAAAAATGATATAAAAATATTAACTATAGTCACTTGCTAACAACATAAAGAGACTGGTTTCGTTATAATGGTATTTTTGTTAGTAACTCGTGTTACTCAGAAAATCATTAATCAATGCTGGTGAACTCTGATATGGCCGTTTTCTCTAAACTAGAACTCCATGTTCTATAACAGATACGAGCTTTAAACATCATAAAAGACTTGAACATTATAGAATACTATCATACCGGTTATAAAACAAGTTTATATAAACGTGTTCGAACAAGTTACTTTATCAGATCGACATCATTGCATACAAAACTGCATACAAAACTTCTGTAAAATGTCTCAAGCTCTATATCTACGTATACAAAAATACTGGACAGAAAAACCGGTTATAAATTGAATACAGGTAAAAATTAAATTCTGATAAACAGCCCCTAAAGAGGTTTAAAATAGGAAGTGTTTGATATAAAATTCCATGAATATCCGACGAATCCACATTTAAAAGTCTCTAAAGCAAACCACTACTTATATCTACTTTCACTCCGGTAATCTTTAACTAAATACGTTTATTTTTCAACAACATTTGTGAAATAGATACCAAAAAACATGATCATCCCTGTTTTTTTTAGCGTATTTTCGCCATAATATAATCAAAGATTGTCAACTTTTTCAATAACATCCAGTAAAAACCATTTCCTAAATATTTTAAACAAGTAACAAAAATGAAAATATGGAAGTTCATTTATTTTCAATTGGATGGAAAACAAAATTATAAACTTTATCTTTGACATTCGTTCATTGATTCATGAATAGACTGTAATCAACTGGTAGAGATACCAACATAAATAATTCAATATCAAAGATGTTGCCTCTTAAAAGCTCAATTTCAATGAAACGTATACATACATTTAGTAATATTAACTAAAATCTAATAGTTAACTTTCACAGATAAAACCACTATAATTTTTCGTTTTTCTTTTATCCAACAGGTAAAGTCCGTATTCCCAAATCAGTTACATGACTTCTCTATTTTTCTTCATTTTTTTCCTCTTTTTAGATTTCAGTCAACGTTAGGAAGTTTTTCCAACGAAACAGAATTGAAAGTTCCAACCCGATAAAATCACCTCTTTGTCAGTTTTAGTTTTTGATATTTCCCCAGTGATTGATTTCATATTCTACACCATATGTTGTTTTAGGTTTTTGTTCGTTGTTTTTTTTTTTATTGTGTTTCTTCTGTTTTGGTTTAATCAGTAATTTGGTGAAAACATCGAGATTAATTTCGAAAGATTTTGTCAAAATTTCCTGAATTGCTGATTTGTTGGAAAATAAAGGAAAAAAAAACGAGATAAGAGCAACATTTTCATTTTAACTTTACTATTTTCATATTTTTGGGTAAACTGATCCAACAACCTGAATCAACAACGATAAAATAGTGGAGATTTTCTAGTAAAGAGATTTATTGGAGGAAAAACCGGAAATATCCCACACAAATATTATTTTCTACCTGACATTCTGTATTTTATACTCCCTATTGTTGTTAAATATCCCGTTTTGTTTATTTTCTATTTAATAGACACCTGTGTAATATAAACAATTATAAATTTATTATTTTTGTCAAATTTTAACAATTTTATTAAAATAACAGACAAAAAATACAATGAAACAACAGATTGTTTTTACTTCAAATACGTGTTAATGTTATTATTATTGAAGCAACAAGTTGAACAAACTTTTGAGAAACTTCTCCTGAATTATGACATTTAATACTGCATATCTTGTTATGAATTTTCATTTCTATTAATGATACACTACAAGAATAATTCATATAAATATAATATTTCTCTCAATTCTAGATTTTCACAACGACAATAAGCCTAATTGCAAATATAACATGAATTGGATATCTTTTCTTTTCACAAAAATAAAAGAAAAGAAAAATTCAATTTGAACTAATTGCATTAAATAATAATTAATAAAGATTAAAGCACCCTTGTTAAAAAAGCGTTATAAATGAAAATGTATTTGAATGAATAAGATGAGTTCCTGTTTCCTGATTAAATGTGAATTTTGTCGTCTCCGACTTGGTGGAGTTGTTTTATACTATACGGAAAGACGAGTCCAACATTTAACTAATAATATAATACCAACAAAATTCTCATTATCACTAGGAAACAAGATCCTGTTAGTCCTGCTAGTATCAAATAATATACGACTAGATTGAAAGTTTTTTTGGGGTATAACGGGTGCCGGGTTACAGAGATGATTTTACTTGTACGAAAATTCAAGAATAATTTTCAAGATGAAATCAGAAGAAAACCATTTCCATTGATAAAATATAACCCACGTGTTATAACAGATAAATAATTAACTTTTATTTCTGATACCCTTTAACAATATATCCGTTCGTTCACATAGGGTAAGGGCAGTGGCAAGGTTAGTAGCAGGGTGTATTGTAATAGTAAAGCATGTTCACACCGTTCACATTGCAAGGGTAATGCAAGGGCTAGCTAGCTTTCAGCTTTTATAAGCCACCGTCTTGCAAGCGTGTGAACAGTCGGAGTAAGCGGACCGATGCACAACACACTGTAACTGCCTTTGCCACTGCCATTGCCACTGCCATTGCCACTGCCATTGCCATTACCCTTGCCACTGCCATTGCCATTACCCTTGCCACTGTCCTTGCCCCAAGTCAAACTTACTTACATTTTTGCACGAATGACGGGAATCAAGATAACTTTCCAATAATAAAGTATTTTATCGTTACATGAACTTTGTGCCTTTACGTATAAATACAAGTTAATTGCAAGTAAATTATAATAAAATGAAATTATAAAAGTAAAGTATTTGAAATGAATTCTGTATATATGTATATCATCAAGCTTCAGAAATGACTGAATATGTAAATAATTTCAAGCTAGAATATTTCAAGAAGCAGAATACCAGCAGCAATATCTGCATAATGAGCTTGTAAACAACGCGTCATGACTGTCCCTTTCAATATACATTTCTGGTAATTTCCGGTTAAATTACCTCTATTAAAGTTAAAATGTTTGAAAAAGTTAAATTTTCTTTAAATCGAGAAAAAAATCTATAATATCTGATTAAAGGTAGGTACATTTCATCTATAGAAAGGTAAACTTGAACTATAAATGTATAATCAAGTCGATTAAAAATGTTTGTTCAAATATTCTCATTCGGTAGAAGATAAAAGTGAACTGAAATAATTTCAGTGATTAATTGTTCGTACGACGTAGATTAGAAACGTGGTGTCAGTATTATATCTTGGTTTAGAATATCAAAACAACAGTAAATTCCTTGAGGATTCAACATTCACCATGTTCACTCATCTCTACTTATATATATAATGTTCAAGAATCAAAATTAATTGACCAAATAAACAACATTCTCTATTCAATATTAAACGTCCTATTCACACCCTAGGTACTTTAAAGATGGCAACCCCTATATTTGAGATCGTTTTTCTTTCTATACTATACCACAAACCTCGATCTACCTTCATTATTAATAGAAGTTCCGGTGACATTTTAGCTCGTTTATATCGAGTAAAAATCCTGAAAATTGCACAAAAGTGGTAAAGATACGCAAGGAAAAAGCCCACTCAATTAAAACTAGGTAAATTAATTGCTCGTTGTAGATGATGATGGTGGTGGTAGTATGCATTCAAATCGATATCGAATAAGGGCACAACTACATTGCTATTGTGTTCGCGTCAATGTTACTACATTTCTGCTTTTTTATTAACCCTTTCCTTTTATAGCTTTTTATCTTGCATTACGACAAGTCTTATTTGGTTTAAACGACAAGAGAATAACAACTACACTAAAGAACAAAGAGTTGGTATTTGTACCTCGCCCCAAATAATACCTATTCTCAATGTTTATATATATAAAAAAATATATAGCACAAACTTCGACTAAAAACACAGATTAAATATCGCGCTACGATAGATAGCAAGCTTATGTATCTTATATATAACTGTACGGGCTCATTTGAGCAAAATACGGTTATTTGTTTGTTGAACTTTTGAAAATAATGGAAAATCTACAATTATATGAATAAAAATAGAATGTCTCGAATTGTTTGTTACAAAAATTTTTAATACATCCTGAAATGTTTCATTAATTTTTCATTTTATTACAGAATTGCATACACAAAAGTGTTCTGTTTCTCTTTTTTTTTTCTGTAATATTTTTCAAATTATTGTCATTCTACGCTGTTTTTATCACGGTTAGCAAACAGTTAAATTTAAACGATTTCCTCTTTAAATTGATTTAGTTGAAATCAATTTAATTACTGTAAACAAGATTATTCAATGAAAATATTGATTCAATTATCCAGAAAAGTATCTACCGGATTAAACGATGAGATTTCTAAATGAAATTGCATTTCCCAAACAAACTGAAAACTATTCATAGACGAAAGAAAGAAATATAAAATTTTATTATAAATATTTTTTTGTCGTTAGTTTTCGATTTGTTGATTTTCATTTTTAGATCAGTATTGTGGTTGTGAAATTGTCAACAACTATTCTGTTATACTAGATACGTTAATTTGTTTACCTTTTTGTAATTTCAAAGTCGTTTACAATGTAATAACCTTTTATTATACCTTAGTTATATCCGTTCATTGCATTTTGTGTATAAGATGGAAAACAACCTAAATTACATCGTACCTATTTGAAAATATCGTGCACTATTTTCAAATGTATGCTAATAAATTTGTATTACAGTGGGAGACCTATTAGCAACTTCACATAATTGAAACGAACAAGACTATGTGTAATTACTTAACTGCAATAGTCGCATGTTAATCGCAATTTGTTTTCGTTTTTATTATTATTTGATGTTTCAACATGAAATCTTGTCCTGTAATTGCCTCTCTTCCACAATACAAACGTTATTTAAATTGTAAATCACTAGGAATGATTCATTTTCGTTGACTTTTGAATTTTAATAGAAACTTACCAACTGTATAACAATAATACAATAGAACATTTACCGGAATTGTTTAAATAGAAAAATTTCTTATTATAAAACACAGAAAAGTTATTTAGATTTAATAATAATCGATGATGTATAAAATAATTAAAACTTCAATGAGAACCAAAAAGGTGGGAAATGAAAATGATTTACGATACGATATAAGACAAGACTACAACTAAAACCATATCATGCTCCCCAACAAGCACATACACGAATATTACAAGCCGTATATTAGATCAACCTATCCTATATGTCAAGTATAAGGCTTTGATAAAAATCACGACAGAGATATACAGCTATTTTTCCACATGTCTCATCCACCATTTTCCCATTTATTTATATATTTATTTAATCAAAAATAAGAAAAAGAATCAACACGAGAAACGACAACAGTATTATATTATTTTATATGTATGCATATAAATATAACATACTATATACTACAATATAGTATAGTATAGTGTATGAAAATTTTAATTTAGACTGATCCAATTTATCTTTACTTGTTTTGTGCGAAATTGGTGTAAATTCCTCAAGAACGAAACTTTGTCTATTTACTGTTAGTGGTGAGCAATTAAGCACCAACTAAAGCTCAAGTGATGCAATCCAAGCATTGGGTAAGTGTTCTCGCCATAGGGAGTTTGTGTTGACACCCGACTAATCACCAACAGATGGGATCGATATGTCAACCCTTCTGACATTTAAGGAACACGCATAGACAAATTCTAATTTCCGGTTCTATATTGCGAAATAAACAAAATATTTCACACAATAAATTATGTAACAAGTTCAATTTGAATTTCAACAAGAAAAATACTATTTTAATTTCATATAACTGACATCAAATAGCTTGATAAATATTTATGAATATATATAGTGAAAATTAGATTTACAATTCTATAGTTGATACTAAATTCGACTTATAGTTTTCAAGTAATAAAAATGAATTTTTACGAGGGCAGATGTTAGTATAAGATTTTATGAAAATCTCAAGAACATCTAGCATTCGTACATTTAAAAACTGAAAGTAATATCCTAGGAAATACTTTTCCAACATTTCTACTGTCGCAAAGTCTACACCATACAGATCCCTAATAGTTCCAGAAAATACGATAAATTAGGAAATGACTGGCTTGGAGACAAGTTCTGAAAGAATAATCCCTATAAATTGATTTATTGCTTGTTATTTTTTAATATTTACTCTGTTACTCTTTATTTTGTTTAATTTCTGTGAGAAACAATAATAATTACAGTGGAACCCCGTTATAACGACACTCAGAAGACCTGGAAAGTACTGACGTTATATCCGAGTATCGTTTTACCCGGGTTTCCAAATCGTGGGGGTAGATGATTGGGAAAAGTAGTATTTTTTGAGGGTATTACGAGCGGGTATGCAAATACATACTAATTTCTAGCCAGGATAACACGAAAATGCGTGAATTTGAAAGAACGATCGATATATTAATTAATCGTACTTATGAAACTGTAATTCCAATACCCTATTAGAAGATCCAAAAGTGAACCAATTTCGAGAAATTTGACAAAATGTCCGTATTTTTGGGCTGAGATTGTGGTCTTTAGGACGGACTGATTTGGTACATTGTGAAACCAGTTGATAGAGCAAATGAAATTGCAGTTAGAATACCCTGTCATGTTTCGAAATTCTAACTAGTTTTTCGGAAATTTTAATTTGAAAATTGCATTATACGCGAGAAAATTACAATTTTTCTATTCAGACGCTACGACGAAATTTTGCATCTCTTTGTGTTGACGTTAATACCGGGTTTTCAATGCATTGTATATATTTAATGGTACTAACAATAAGTTGGGACTGGATTAATTTTGACGCAATAACCGAGTTGACGTTATATCTGATGCTGTTATAACTGTACTTATTTTAAACACAAAACAAATGTCAGTTAGCAGTAAATTCTGTCTATGTCTAAATTAGTGCTTGTTAACAATTTGATTCGTTTCACCATTTCAAACTAAATCCTAATTGAATTAAAGCGATGATTTGAAATGAGCCAAAATGAACCATAGTAAATATGCAAAATTTAATAAAACACCGGAAAATACAAGTTAAATATTGTAATTATTGATTTTGTTTTTCAATATATAGGTACTTTTTTTTATATATTAAGTACATATCCCTTATGAATTGAATTTAACATTTTAAAATGTGGATTTCTTCTACATATAGTTCGAATAATATGAAGGAAGTCATATCGTTAGCTTGAGTTCTTAAACTTTCATTCAACTGTCAAGAAAAGTTTCTGATTAAAAACTAATAAATCATCGAGTAAATTGTATTTGATAATATATAAAAAAGGAAAGATGCCTAAATTCTAAATCTAACTCTAATATTGAATTTTTTATTTTTCGACTTTTATTAGTAATTAACAATTCCGAATTTATTGGTGAATTGATTCAATTTACGTGAAGGATTTCTCTTCGAACCAATGAGATTGTAATGTTGACACAGTACGACAACAGTTTACCATGTAATATGTCATATGCAGAATGATTTAGTTCTAGTTCTATTGTAGAATCAGTATTCTCAACAAATGTAAATACGATTATGGATCGACAACTTCACCTGACAAAAATATCGATTATAAAATTAAATAAACGCCACTATTCATGCAAAAACAATTTTTATATTTGAAAGCTTCACATACGTGTAACCGTTATTGTTGCTATTATTATTATTATCATCATCGTTTTCTTTAAAAACAAAATGAATATAAAAAAAAGGACGCCTTCATTTCGCTGTCAATTTATATCAACGATAATCTGTAAACGTACGTATAGAAAACACTAAAACACAAAATATTCAAATACAATTTCATTTTAAAATCGAATTAACTGAAGGAGCATTTATTCTTTTTTTTGCCTCCTTCTATTATTTGTATTACGCCTGTACTGAAAATTAAACTCTAAATTATAACCAGAGAATATTCATGTCAAAAACATTATTTACAACCCGAAATTTACGTTAGACTAATAAACATCATGGCCTTTATACAATTATTTGAAATCGGATTTAATTAATTTGTTATAAACTTTTCTCGTTATAATTATTTTGTGTATGATTTCTGAAATGTGACAACACTTAAAATTCGATTATATACGTTTTAATATTTAGAAATTTAAGTTTTTGTTTGTCGTCTAGTAAATTATGGGTATTCACAAGACCCTGCTATTGCCTTGTATTGGTATGCGTTCGTATAAATACCAGCCACTATATCTACGACTTGTGAACGCCCCAGATCATAAGTAGTCGTTCACAGCTGTTCAAGATACGAAGTTGAGAAAACATGCCTCAACGCTACTCTCATCTACGAGACCTTGGCTATTTCCCCCACCTACTGAAAATACGACATACGAGGTCTCATAGAAATAGGAGGGCAGTTGTGAATACCCTCATTATTTGTGAAAGAAAAGCGATTCAACAACTATACTACTAAATCATTGAAGTTATTAAGAAACTTATCGCTAGATTGATCAGCTTTAATAAATTTTGCACTACAGTTAAATTTAGAACTATTTGCATTTATATTATTGTTAAATAGAATAAAACAGAAATAGAATAAGATAGAATCGGGCAATTTACCACGATTCTATCTGGTATTGTCTTGTGGACTACTACTTTGTTCAAAATTTATAAACAACTATAAATTATACAAAAATTAAATAAAATATAGGTAACAGTATGTATTAGAAACTTTTTAGGTAAACTACCTATAAACCATAAACATTAGAATATGTTCTAAACATACAAATACACAAAGTTAGAGAAGCTTTTGATCTTAGTATGCCTCCGGGTGCTAAATCTATTCTCTGCAACTATATTTCGCCCATATATACATACATATGTACCTACTAACGAAAATCATTATTGCTACATCCCTTTCCATTAAATCTATAGCGATAACGGCAAAAAGGATAATGTTTTAAGCAACTTAACTCTAAAGAAGTGCCGAAACAAAGGTCGAAAGAATGCACAGAACAATACACCAGGAAAGTGCAAACCGGTCAGGAAGGAAGTTGTAAACAACAACAAGTGATATATGAGATCGTCGGAACAGAGGATCTAGCTACATACTACACTTCATTTTATTTATATATGTACAATATATATAGTATATATGGTAGGAGACGCCTTCTTCTAAAAAAAAAAAAAAATAAAATAAAGAAAGGATAGAAAGAGAATACAAGGAAATAGGAACCGCATCGCGGCCTCAAATCAGATAGAAAAATCATTGCCACATTTCACCACATTCTGTCAATAGATATTCTATATTATCAAACTGAAATATAGATTTACAAATTTTCACAACTGTAAAACGTCTTTTTATTCACCCCCTATACTTGACAATAGAAAGAAGAACAAAAAAGTTTAGATATAATTTTTCATCGTTTTGCTTTATGAAATGAAAATCTCTTTTATAACTATCGTACAATATAAATTAATTTCAGTCTTTGTTATCTTTGTAGTACTTTTGAAAATAACAAATTAACGTTGAAAAAAAAGAGATATTTTGTATTGTTTTCTTTTATTTTCTGGCTTCTTGAATTCAAATAGTGATTTTGTACGTCAATTTGTTGCGAGCCAGAACACAATTATTACCCATTTGACCTATAGAAAACCGTACTCAAGTTTGGAGTCAAACAGATCTACTGCTCTAACTAAGGGTTGCTAATAAAAAAAAAACCGTAGATAAAAAAGTAGCTTGAAGAACATTATTTTTCTGAAATCTTCCTTGACGCAATATAACCGAAAAAAAAATGTTTGCTGGCTGTATTGAACGACAACAGACATAACCATTTTTTTCCACAATAATTTTACAAACATATATTTGTTGTATATATACAAGTAAATATAGAACGTGAGATGATTTTGCAATTTGTTATTGAAACAATTGACCCGATTTCATTAAGCTCTAGTAACTTAAAACATGATCAAACATCGACTGATCTACACGGTCAGCGTTTCTAGCGCGCTAAGGGAAAGTTAACTGCTTGATTAAATGTGCCAGTATTTTTTGCTTGTTCGTACCTAATCGTCTAACCCAACAGAAATTATTCCACCATCACTCAGTGTCTATTCAATGAACTAATTTTAACGTTGAATAGAAATTTCCTCTTTCTAAATTCACCGATAATATTCCAACAATTCTATTTTATACAGTTTTTCCTCCCCCCCGATTCTATCCCTTTTTTCTCTCTCGATCGGTGAACAATGTACAGAAGGAAAAAATATATATACAAACATGTTGTACGGAAAACATGGAAACATGGAAAAAAAATGAAACAACTCCTACAACGTTTTTATTCAGAATATTAGGTACTGTTTAATCCTTGTAGAATGTTTCTCTTTTGAAACACAACCGTGTTGTTTACATGTCCCTTGAGTCTTCTTATACATACATATTCTTTATAACTGGCTACAAAATATAACAAAAATCATCCCCCTTAAATTGCAACTTTTAGAGTACGCAAAATTTAGTTGGAATACAAAAAGAAAAACCCATTATAAATAAATTGATTTTTGTGTGTTCGTTAATAATTTTTTTTTTGAGAAATTACAAACAGTCCTTTTACCTTTAATATTCTCAATGGAATAGGATTTTTCCACGAACATATGTTGAAATAACAAGGTAATAAATTTCATTCCCCTGACTATATTTGTCTCATAAAATTATCATTCCTAATATTCTAAGAAACCAACCTAGGTTGTTGTTTAATACCCAAAATACAAATACATTTCCATTAGGAAATTCTAAATTTTTAATTTAGGAAATATTTGAACATACTGATAACATTGTATTCTATCTAGAGAATAGAATAGCTACCGATTACAAATGATCATTACGGCAAGAGATCAAAAACAAGTTATAGCTCTTGTTCTTCTTCATTACACCCAAGTCTTCTGACACTATCAATCATCATTTACTTTCTTTAAAAATGAAATCCTTCTAGACACAACTTTTTACTTTTAATATTATATAACAAATTTTCCTTCTACTTACCAATAGAATTTATATTTTATGTTAAATTTAATTCAATTTGATAAATTAAAAAAATGAAAAGTAAAAGTTCGAATACCCTGATGTACTTTCCCCGTAGGAGTATTGTTTGTACAGGAAACAACAAAAAAAATATTTTGTGAGTATATCAAGTAACTAGGAGAGAAAGAGAAGTTGAGACTTCTGTCTGTGATTCATGTTCTTTCTGACCGGCTATTTATCAGCTTGCATTACAACTGTAAATTTATTTTCGTACTATAACGAGTTTCCACATTTACTATTGTCTCTATTTAACAAGAACCCGTAGTGGAATAAAAAAAATATATCTCTATTTATGCATAGTAGGATTATATGTGTGTAGGCAAATAGATAAAAACAAAATACTTCATTTACTCGTGTTGCCCATTATATTTCACCCAGTAAATGATGACTAAGCCATTAGCCCATTAGCCAATACCAGGAACAAACCAATAAGTTAAAAAAAAATTAAAGGTTAGTTCATGGGACAAAAATTTATTATTTAATACAAAATTCGCCTGTTATGGTTTTGAATTACAGCAGAGATACATTTAATGTTAAAAATTGTAAAATGCATTACAAATCTCTTGTATGATAGAGGATTTCGTTTCTGTAATACGAGGTCTTGAGACTCACCTGTATTTTCTACAACATTTTTCTCTTAAAAAGAAACGAAAATGTGCCAAAAAAGTAAATAAAAACGAAACATAAAAATGTTGCGGCAATAAGACTCGCCCGGCGCATCCACCATTCTTCAACCGGCAGTAATGTACGGCATGGCGTATAAAATAAGTAATTATTAATTATTACATAGGTTTATGTGATTTTAATTATTAATAAAGATAAATTGATACAATTGGTTGTAATGTTGAAAGAATGTGAATAACAAATGTTTCTTTCAATATTAGAAAGGATAAGAGCCTGAAAACTCATAAATGTTCACACGCACAACATTTTCTACTTAATGGATGTTGAACAAATAATTTTCAACAAATAGCTTTATATACAATTTAAAATCAGTATCAATGAAATTATTTAATGGATGATATTATATAAATTACATTACAATATGTTCAAAATATATGAAATTGTATCAGATATTCATTTACAATTTTCTCTATACTAATTAAACTTGAATATATTTGAATATCAAATTTTGTAATTATACCGCATATTAAGTGGATTTTAGTGAAATAAAACGAAACGTTTTTGTATATACATACAAAATAGATTATTAAAGATTTGTCATGAATTCAATTAATTTTGAAGATAAAGAGAAAAATTAAAATTAAAAAGAACAAATTTAAGAAAAAAAACGTATAAATTTCCATTTATGTACGTTAAGTCTGGAACAATAGAGATTGTTTCCGTTTTATATATATAGGGTGTTATACGTTTCTTACAAATTGGAATGCTAGATGACAGACAAAGTCAGATTTGACTTGGCGAGAAGGTTCAGAAATCGGAGGTAGGAAAAAAAAGTAAAACCAAATCCGACAGAAAAACACACTTACAATATATCTATGTATATGTGCATATAGTGGTTATGTATATATGTTATATAACGAAGATCAGACATACCAAAGACAACATTTTGGAATAGTTGATCGAACTCTGAAAGTTTGTATCAAATGTTTGTTTTATAGTATCATCGTATATGTCATTTAAAGTTAAGTGTGAATTGTTGCGACTTTTACATACACATATATATATACATATATAGTATATACGTGATTCACCGTCTTCTTGTTATCTGAATGTCAGACATAAACACGCTTTATACAAACTTACACGAGAACACGACCCTTTAGTACGATAACGTGCCCGAGATTGCCACTTAACTAATCACAAAACCAAGAATATACTATTAAAATAACACTTTGAAACATTTAAGTGCTGAAACTTTATCTAACATGTTAAAGAACAACATGATATACGTAGACAATATAAAATTGAACAATAACTATCAAAACGGCATATGATTATCATTAATTTCACATGACATTTATTGAAACACAAAAATTTTATCGAAACACAAACTGAAACTTTCTATTTAATCAAAAAGTAAAAAGAAAAACAATCAAATTCTTTACAATCACTGTCCTGAAAAACTTTCCGTGAATTACAGAGGTTGAAATCGATCAAGGACTACGTCACTAGTGACGTGCATTGCCTTCTAATCTGTCTCACCTTTAACTGGACTACCGAAAAAAAAACCTATCAGATTATTTCCTTTTTATAAAATACCCGAAAATTACTAAATTAGTGCATTTTTTATCCAATACTAGTCGTTCAAAACCAGTCGACAAAAGAGTGAAATAAAACATACAAAAAATATATATATATATAGATATATATATATCTGTAGTTCGAAAGTTCTCCTAATCCATAAATCAAATAATAAAACGAAAAGGGACCATTCGGCGGGGAGTGCTAGAATTAGACACCTTAATCATGAATTTAATGCTATAAATATTCATATCTTTTCAAGAGAATTAAATGTGATAAAGGATGCGGTGGTGGTGGTGGGAGTGTGGGGGGGATCAAAGGGAATAAAAAAAAAATACCTCAAAAGGAAAAACCAACTGAACTGGTCTGAAAAGAAAAGTTGGAAAGTTTAAGATTCACGAGACACGAGCTAGATAATGACTAAATTGCATGTGCACATACAACTTCTATTTTTATGTTTCTCTAACGTCTAACGACCGCAATATATAGAATTGGTTTGATTATTATTGAATATCCTGACATGGTCACGAACGAAATCCTTAAAAATATTTCTACGATCAAATTATATTAACAAAAAAAGAAATAAATAAATATAGACATAAAAATGTTTTATTATAAAAATTTATTGTCCTGTTGATATATTATATATGATTCATTCATGTCTATAGTGAATTAATCAAGAGTTAAATCTGCTTATATACTGTCAGGATTTATCAACAGACATAACTACTGACTATAAACAAACTTTGCACTATTTCATAGTTAATTCAATCTAAACCTGAGGGAATCCATACTGCCCATTCCTACTAGAGAAATCCAGAGATTTAACAACTCAACCAAACAACTTCGGATTTTCCATCAAAGTATTTTGGGCGAGTTCAATTAATTAGATCATCAATTTTTTTCGTTTGTTCGTGTTTTTTTTTGTCAACTTTAACTTTAGAGATGACCAATTCAGAAGTTCGAAACTTTTACCAATCTATTTACAAAATACTTGTCGAAATTTACCTCTGTCATACTCACACGTTATGTATAAATCTATTGTTTATTATCAAGCTTCGATTTTGTCAGTCATTTTTTCCACAACTCGGACGAGACAATTTAGCGTATTTTCTACTAAATGGGAGCAAAAAGGAATGGAACGAAAAAGGCCTTCTTACTACAAGCATACACCCACACACATACAAGCATACAGACATTGGATCGAATTCAATTCAGTTGTCTGTCACGTCTTACTTTTGTAGACTTGCTCATTACCCCCATGAAAATAATTCGGTGCGTTTTACGTGTTTGAAGAAAACTTGACAAAAGCCTTTATCATTTTTTTATAGCATTACTTCAATTGACAATTAAAGATAATCAGTTAATATTTAGTAAATAGGTTTATTTTAGTTTACTTAGTTCCTATTGTTTGTGTTTACTATACGAGTATGTACAACTAGACACCTGTTCACGTTACTATAGCAACACATCCGTATTAAAGAGGTATATATATATACCTATACATGTACACGTTACGATTATATGAATTGGAAGGATTATCTATTGAAGCATATGTGGTAAGATGAATTAAATAAAGGACTAAGAAACAGTAGCTGCATTTAGGTAGAGAGCTTTCCTACTTTGGTCATATTCAACTCTTGTTTAATGCACTAATTCAGTCCTTTCATAGTATCTTCAGATTTCATATTTCATAACCCAATAACCTACACCCAAATACGTATTCGGTAGGCGAGCCTTAGGTCCTTTCAAATATGTACGTTTATGTCAACGTTATCCTTTCCCTTTCGCTCATTCAAACCTGTATAACGTATTTAATACCCCCAGTATGTATTTTTAAACAAATACATACATACTATATGGCATGTAACGAAATCTTTTCGGCTTTTAAAAAATTCTATTTTGTGTAATTTACAATATTTTCTTGTCGTTTTTTGATTTTAATATGAATTAATATAGATGTTTCAATGTAAATAAAATATATTGTAATACTCTCTTTTATGTCTGTTTTTATCAAATTCTGTAATATAGTTAATATAATTCGAAAATCGTCGAGAATGGCCCTTTATTATATTTACTGAGATACCAACATCACCATCCAATATTAACCGCAATGATCTCGACGAAAGGAAATCAAAATCAAATACACACAAAATTAAATCGTAAAATCAATAATAATAATAATAAGGATATTTTTTTTTATAGACGATTTTTCCTACAATCTAACTATACATAGAAGATTTAACAAAGGCAAAAATAAAATAAAAAAAAAACTATCTACGATTTAATCTGGACTAATCTAATAGCAGCTATTAGTTGAAACAAGATACGTTCTGGTTTTTTTTTCGAAAAAAAAGCCCTACTATTTATCTATTTGTAGTTTTCAGTTTGCGTGTGACATAATATTTATTTAACCGGAAATACGGTACTAACACCAAATCAGCAATTAATTCAAAATTCTAATTACTACAAAAACCTAAATTTATTTGAAAAACAAGGAATTTTTGTTCTTTCGTTCGTTTTTTTGTGTGCTTAGATTAGATATTATTATTATTATTATTATTATTTTATTGTAGTATATTACAATATCGATTAGTTGAATATGGTATTTATGAAAAGAAAAAAATGCTTCCGTTATTTGATATTTTCATACAATACGGAAATATTCCGTAAAGGATTATGCTAAATTTTAAACAGCCAACCCATCGACACAATGTATACGGGATACTAGAAATGTATATTTCTTGATTCAAATTTATTTTATCGATTCAGCATTTAGTTCACGTATCAACCGTGTGCCATCGATTGCACACTAAGAATAGCAAACAAAATTTGATAAAAAAAAACTATATGTATGCTCTTTTATACTATTTAAAATGAAATATATGTCAATATATGTATGTACGTTCAATTTAATAATCCTTATTATTGTCGTGTTATTTACTCATCGATTAACCTTTTGTATGTAAAAGCCATTCAAACAGTAAATTATTCAATAAAGTCATTGATGTAATTTGATAGATGTGATTTACTTTGAACTGAAAATAGTAAATAACTTTGTCGATTCTCTTAGTTAACAATGAAATCCAGATTCAAGTGTTTAAATAACTTTAAAACAAACAAAAAAATTAAGAGGTCCCGGGTTCAAGTCCCGGTCGAGGCCGCTATACTTTTCGGATATAATTAACATTGATTTCAGCTTGTCAGCCATTTTTAAATGTGCTTGACGATTAATTCATTCAAAAATCCAATGTTTAGACACTTTAAATTATATAGAATCCTAGCTGGTATTCGTCTCATAGAAAAATCCTTGAATATTAAAAATTCTTGAATTAAAATTGACATGTATCTAAGTTAGATAAGATAACCTCTAGATATGCAATATAATATAGATATCCGGAAGGTATAGTATGGCTTCGGTAGTTTAGTTGGTAGAACACTTAACGAGAAATTAAGAGGTCCCGGGTTCAAGTCCCGGTCGAGGCCGCTATACTTTTCAGATATAATCAACATTGATTTCAGCTGGTCAGCCATTTCCAAATGTGCTTGACGATTAATTCATTCAAAAATCCAATGTTTAGACACTTTAAATTATAAAAAAAAATTCTCTACTCTTTTATAATTTTATCTGTAATAAGTACAAATATACTAATATTTAATCGAAATTTAAAACTCAATTAACTTTTAATTAGTTGAATGGACCAAATATTATACTATATACAATCAAGAACATTTACTATATACATTGAAAAGATAAATTTTAATTTCCTCCAAATTGTGAATTGAACTTTTCGAAGTTAAGTTCAATAAAACGTAAATCGAATAATACTTCTTATAAATATAACAAGACCCAATATCAAAATGAACAAACGCAAAATACAATCAATAGATTGAAAGTAAACTGATACTAGTTAATTGAGAGTCAATATTCGAATTATAACTGGAAAATATCAACGAATTATTAATAAATAAAATAAATTTTTCATATTTAATAGTTTTATATTACAATAGAACTGTAAATTATTTTCTATTAACTATAAATATTGAAGGAAATTACTATATATTTATATTATTGAAATTTTAAAGCATTAATAACTAACAAAAATTCAATTAAAATTTGTTTGAAATACGTAATTTGATTAATTTATTTCAGTGATTTAGATCAAGAGCAGGGTTTAAATTCTTCTAACAAAACCACAAAGTTTAAAACTAGTTTTTTAAACAAAAGGCTTCTGTTCGAACTTCTGTAGTCGGATGTTCCATCAACTATCCAAGTTAATTCATTACTAATGAATTCGTTTTTTTTATTTATCACAATATCTTAGTCAATAGAACATTTTAGTTATTGATAGATTAATTTTAATAAAAGTTGAATTGGTTTATGGTTTTGTTATAGAACAAGAATAAATGAAAAGAAAAACATCAACCGTTATAGGCTGTCGTGTTTGCCCGGCGCCTCCACCATATTGTAAATTCTGTACCCAATTCAAGCTTGAAATCCTCGCTTATACTCATTACGCAAGTGAAAAGGGTGAGCTTAAACAAAATGATGGTAAAATATATAGAGGAGCAAGATCTCTACTGAACCTGAAATAATACATAGCTTTATTCAGTTGATGACCGACGATTTTCACTAGACTGAAATAACTTGTGAGAGATATTTACTAATGTAAGAAACTTGTTTCTTTTATAAAAATATTTAGAGAATTATTTCGGACCAAACCAGAAAAAAAAACAAATCGTATTTTGTATTCTAGATGAGAACTGAATATCATAAAGCATAATACTATCTTGACAATTCATATTTCATAATGTTAAAGTTTTGGTTTATTGATTTGTTGTGGAGTATTTTTCAAAAGAAAAAAAATCATTTGTCAAATTAGACCTTATTCACAAACGAGAGAAAGAAGAGAAAAAAAAACGGTTACATGCAAATTGTATTGTTTTGATAACACATCATTGCTATTTCCGGCGGCTTCGCAAAGTAATAAATAGCTTTTACTTCACACCGCTATACAAACCTTTTTAAAAACGAATAGGGGAACGATCGGTTGAAGATTAAAGGATCATGTAATGGTATTAATTCCTACCTATCTGAAACTATACACACACACACACACACACACACACACACACACACACACACACACACACACACACACACACACACACACACACACACACACATTCACGTATACCAACGAAAAATACCGTAAATAGAATTTGGATGAAAAATTAAAATTTTAATAAAAAGTAAACCAATTTATATTGGTTTTACTTTAATGAATTTTGTCAATTTATGAAATAATTGTATATATTTTTTGACCGAAAAATCGATCAAATCTTAAAGAATTTCATGGTATTCATGAATTTTCAAAATCCAATCTTGTTTTCATCAAATAAAACTGACATATGACAAAATCCTGCAACCCCTCTGACAAGACTTTAGGCTCAAATCCCCGTTACATTTCCAAAAACAACCCTGAATTTGATCTTTTCAAACGTATATTTTTGTTTATTTCTTTTATCAGTTCCTTCTAAGCTATGGAATATAAATGTTGACAATTTTATGAAATTTAAAAATGGAATAAATAATAAAAAAAAAAATAACTCATTTAGATTGCGGTAATATCACAGAAATTTTGCGAATTGAGATTTTCAATAACACGAATAGAGATTACGACAATTTGAATAACGACAGGTAAATGTTTGTTTGGGATGGGCACGTTTAATATAAATTGTAAACTAAAATGTGACAATAACAACAAAATAACTGTTATCAGAAGACATTTATGACATTAATGCTGTATTATTATAAAAGCACTTACTTTAAGCGATACTGTTAAACATAAAACCAACTATTTGGAACTAAACATGATAACAAATTGTTGGTGTAAATTGCCAACAAAAAAAAGTGATATTGATTCGGGAGTCGTGTGCGAAAAAATAATATTGAAAAAAAATGCAGTAAATGACCAAATGTATCATATTATCACACATTATCTAGATTTTCTCCTAATATCATCAGTACATAATTTTTTTTTCTGTTGTTTTGGAACACCATCTAGAACACGTTAAATTAATTTCAAAACGTGCATAATAACAGAGACCGCAAAGACATTTATCATAAGCAGAAATGCCAAGGAAATAATATGAATGATGAAATAACGGACGTTAGACCAAATCTTAGCGAATTCTCGTTAACAATAATATCCTGTATTCAGGTAGATTTCAAAGGTAATTTTATCATTATTATGTAACTAATGTTTACTTAAAAAACAATATTGACAAAATTACATTCTTATCTATAGGTATATAGATAACGATTTTTTTCTACAAGGATCATCTTTCAATTAAATGCAATAAGAGACAACATGGCAATAGCACTTTTGATTCCATCATTTTCAATAATACTACTTTTTCGTCAAATTGTAAAACGAAACCATCGTCAGTTTTTCTTTTATTATTATTATTATTATTATTATTATTATTATTATTATTATTTTTATAGTACAAGCAAGAATGCTTTTTATTTTCCCCAAACATCAACAACCGAATTTTTGGGTTTAAGTGCAATTTTCTATCGTTCCACTCTATTGCAAAAGGAAAAATAGTAGAAAGTGTACCAACATTGTGCCTAAAAAAATAAATAAATAGATAAATAAATAAATAAAATGAGAAAGCTTTAACCTTTATCGTTTCGGGTAATTCTATAGATACACGAGTCTACTTCGAATTAAACAAATATAATTATTTTTTTGTTGGGGAAAAAATTATAAAACGAAATTAAATGACTATGTAAATTTACATAGTAAATTATTAATTTTTTTTTATATAAATATATGTATATTTATAGGTGTTTGTATTTATATAAGAATTGACGAAATATTTCCCTATAGTATCGACAAACGAAAAAAAAATCTTTTCATTTCTTGTATTCAAAAAATAAATTGAAAATTTTCAGTCTGAAATTGTTATTTTGACCTATTTTATGTATTATGTAAAACATCAATTACCTTATACA
The DNA here is from genome assembly GCA_037464855.1 of Iselma pallidipennis. Classification (NCBI taxonomy): domain Eukaryota; kingdom Metazoa; phylum Arthropoda; class Insecta; order Coleoptera; family Meloidae; genus Iselma; species Iselma pallidipennis. The sequence continues at coordinate 14,699 of JAZBHA010000057.1, read as the reverse complement.
CAAGAAGCTTGTATGGATGTTTACATAATAAACTACTCTTTCAACTAACCACCACACCAAAAACATAACATTAGAATACAAACTACAATGCCACATAGAACGTTAAATAAAAATTTACAATCTGTTACTAACAACAAATCAGGCATAAAGGAACAGGAAACAGGAAAAAAATAACCGAAAATATACAAGTAGGAGAGAAAACAATTTTACCAGAAACTTGCATTACAGTTTTAAAAAACTTTCAGTAAAACTTTAAAACAAAGCTTTTCCGAAATAAAAAATTTACAAATTACTCAAGTTACTTACGTGTAACAAGAAAAAAAAAGAAGGAAATAACTGATTTTATATAAAAACGAAATTTTCACTCAATCTATAAATCATTTTGACAATAATAACAAAAAAGAAATCTAAATATTTTATAGTAAAACGGATATTTTTTGCGATCATATCAACTTTAATAATGTGTCATGTAGAATGACATACAGTTTGTTTAGTTTACTTGGCAAAATTAGTCTTAACAAAAACCGAACAAAATGACAATGTATTTTGTATTTTTTGTTCACGTTTGTTTCTCTTTTTTTTTGTATTTTATCAGAGTCAATTAGAAGTATGTTTGTAAATTGTTTGGAATCATTCTTTATCAATTTTGTTTAATGAAAATTGTACTAAACAGAGGTTGCACTGTGAAAAATTGATTTTATATTGCTTTGTAGACAGTGAATGCAAAAACGAACAAACTTCTTAGTCCAAAATTAAATTTTCTTCTTCAGAAAACTCTCTGAGACTAACCGAATTATGGTAGAGACAGACTTTCGTTCAAATATAGAACGAAAACGACGAACAAATTTTGTTTTCTTCTATGCATATATTCCCACTTTTTTAAATAGCAATTGTATTTTTCTTACTGCATCTCAATTATCTCTATTTTAGATGTGATTTAATGAAAATAAGGATTATAAAAAAATTTTTTTTCAAGTTAAACGAGATATCTTTATAAAAATGTTCGTGTTTATTCAACTTTTCGAATCAAAACAGCTCTCCAAGGCACAATTTATGCAATGTTGGACACAACCCAGTTATGATATGGAAAAATATATTAGTTTTGATTACGTTGTTCATGAGCATCCTTTTTTTTTGTTGTAAATATAGTGGAACAAAAATTGAATTTTGTTCAAATATTAAAAATAGCTTCAAACTGGTGTTATCAAAAATATATTAAAAATCAATAATATTTATTATAAGAAAAGTTTAAAAAAAAAACTACATATATATTTGAAGTTTACTTTTTAGTAAACGACTTCCATCCGTAAACTAATGACCTCCCTTTTGTCGTTACTCTCAGGAAATACATTCAACAGAGAGTAGAAGAGAAAAAAAAATGAAAAAACGAGCTAAAAATGGAAGTACGCATATGTGAAAGAGAAGCTCAAAGAACAGCCGCATTCAGAATATTATTACTTCTTTCCTGAAGTGTTGTATTGACTCCAACCTTTTAAAATGACGAAAAGAAGAAAGACACACAAATCACAGAAGTTGAAAATATGGGAAGTAAAAGTTGATATGTAATATATTTATATATTACATATATAGAGTTCGATATTCGTCACCCTATAACCCTTATCTTAACAAAAATAGGGAAGAATTTAATGGATTAGATCCATTTAAATACGTTAAAATATGAAACGACTAAAGGGTGATTTTATCATATTTTTTTTTATAACCTCCGATCATACTACCTTAAATTAAACTACAACTGTCTTTGATTGAAACATGAAGTATAAATGGAATGAAATTGATGTGTATTAGAAAAGAAGTCAAATAAATAAATGATCCTCTATTTTTCATGTAATTGGATTTTCTTTACCCAACATTATGTGTGGGTGTGCGTGTATTTACACGTCCATATGTTTCTGTATATAACATGAGTTAAAGTATCAAATAATCATTTTTCATTCAACAACCATATGTGAGTATGCAGATAGTTTGATGAAGTTTTTGGAATGAAAATTTATTTAAAAATTCTTATACTCTCATTATGTTATTAATATGGTTGATAATTTGTTGTTAGACTTAAATTCAACTAAGCTAATTTATGTATTTGAAATTATTACAAATTCTCTGTAAAGTATGTGGTGTTGTTTCTAGAGTAATTACTGGTAAATATATCCCGCTAGCCTGTCACAACCACCTAAATAAATTATTTCACTAATTCGTTTTAAAGCTAACTTAACATAAATTTTCTATTATGAAGAGTGTAATGGATATTTAAGCGCCGACTTCTAAAAAACATGCTGTATATGGATTATCCACGAAATTATTTCACGATAGTCCTAACAGACAAAAAAAAACATATATTATACATACAACTGATACAACCGAACCGAGTACGTACATATTTCCAAACCCTTCTACATGTAAATTATCAGAAAATAATCATTTTTTGCTATTTTGTCGGCTTATAGACTTTATCCTCTATATTCACAAAAATTTCAATTATGAAAACATAACAAATCTTCACAAATAATGTATTATGATAATTAACATATTGGTTCCATTAATCTCTCTACTTGTCATACAGTCTTTGATGTTTCTGGTTCCTAACAGGCCGAAATTTTCCTTTTGGGGCTATTTAAAAAACGAATTCATGCGAAAAGGTTTAGAAATCTTGAGAAACTAAAACGATATATTAGGAAAAAAGTCGAAACCTATTCCACTAGAGATCCTACAAAAGTGATATTCAACTTTATCTATAGATTACAACAATGTCTGTGGAAGGCACGAGGTTAGTTGGTACGCACGTGGACCTTCTCATTTCCCTTAGGTACACGTGATAATAAAAAGGATCCAAATACATTTTCACTATTTGTATACGTTGTGTATTACAAAAAACTTGTCAATTGGAAGGAATTAAATTCAACGATTATTGTTAAATTTAGTTTCCAGATAAGTCTGGCAAACACGTGCCGATTAAGCCGCCGTCATTTTGCCATTCTTGCAGATTATTACATAATGATTACACTTCACTGTTGGAAAACCTCAGGCTATTTGATGTGAAAACTGCTAAGTCAAAATTTTATCATCATCTTAGACAGTTTTATTCAAACATTATTATTAATTAAGAAAATTTCACACATGTATGCCTACATACACAAAATTATAATTTAAGTAATAGAAATATTTTTTTTTTGACTTAACAGAATTCCACCACAATACTCGGTAGTATGTCCCAACGAAATCCGCAAATCAATTTTGATCCGGTCACGCTCTCATTGCAATACGCACGAATCAATTATTCATGCGTACTTTGGCACAATTCTCATATCTGATCAAAATATTTTTTATTATGACTTTTTCCTCTTCGTCAGTATCTCAAACAAAAAAAAAATCAATTCACTACCTGAACTTTTTTTCTATAAATCGAATATCCATTATTGAACAATATTGTAAGGACTTATTTACGAAGTGACCTATTTTCCGGCAAAAATCACGATATGAAAACTAGATTTTCTAGAAGAGATATTTGTACACTCGACAAAAAAAAAGGTACAGAAATCAATTCAACCCAATTGTAAGTAATTTTATTCTTTGTTAGTCAACACGAGTTTGAACTAATTCTAGTCTAGAAGGACTCTAATATTGTACATTCATTATTTGGTCGTAAAATAAACGATTGAAGGGGTAAAATTTTCATAGACTAGTGGAATCTAGGAACACACTAACACTTGATTGCCTTAAGCTTCTAATTGAGGTAATGATGGAAAATTTTGTAAAGTACCTTTTTAGATGGCAATATTAAACTTTCATTTAATTATTTATATTGATAATACCGCAAATTTAATTTAAGGAAACAGAAGAATGACACCGTCTCAAGTTCTCCTTTATAGTTAGGTCAAAATGTAAATTAGACCACGGATACGGATTAAGTTAAAATTAAATGCCAAATATACGACATAAATGTATATGAACCCTAAACATATTAAATATTCGGACCCTAGCGATTATACCTACCACTAAATATTTAGTCTAGTATATCAAAGCCTCATTCTTCCGGCAACAAAACTTGATCATTTAACCTGAATTAATGATTAATCATTATAAATTATGAATATAAATATGTAACAATTCATTATATTATACGGATCTTTGATACATAAATTTTGAATGATACGATTTAAACGGAAATGAATAGTTTTTTTCCCCCCAATGTGATTTTGATTATCTTGTCTACGTTATCAGTTAATAATCGATAGTGACAGTTATATATTGTGTCACGACAGAAAAAAGAATTAAGAGTAGCAGGTTAAGCCTATTGTAGATAAAAATGTCTACTATGTAGCGAATTAGGTGACTTGCGATTGACATTGGCACTTTGAATTAGTTGTGGAACACAATCGAAAAAATAGATAAACAAAGGGAAGAAAAACATAGAAAAAGAAATTATGAAATTGCTTCTAAGTTATTTATTTATTTTTTCTTTTTATTTATTATTAAGATTTGACTCCTCTCAAGCTTTTGTCATCGTTCCATCTTCTGCCTCTATATCTTTCTATATTCGTTCATTTCGACAAATGAAAGAATTGAGAGATTTTATGTGTACAACAAAGAAACACTAAAAGCCATATGAATGATTAAAATGAGGTCGTACTGAATCGCAAAACGGAACAAAATAGAATGAAGAAGATCCCCCTCTTATATTATACAAAGTGTAATACGACAATTATGAAATGAGCACATTGTGACGGGAAGTTGTAAGATTTCTAACAATTCATGATATCGTTTAGATTTCATTAAAGTAGAGTTGATATTTCATCACATTACTGACTTATTATTTATGTCGTTTTGTTTGTTTTTTTTTTCTATTTATTAAGTAAAGTCATATTTATTAACAGTCTGATGTGTCTGTGATGAATAGAATTGTTCGAGTATTACTATTCGAAGTTTGTATGTTAAATGAAGAGTCATCTGGTATTGAAGGAGTTTCGAAGCTGGAATCGCTTGATTAAATCATTTTATTGTCCAAGGTATTTAGCTCTAAAGAAATATCACGGAATAGCAATGATCCCTATACTTATCCACCATGTGCCGGATGAGGTCTTTTGTTATTACATTTATAATACCAAACTTTAATAACTTTGGCGTTTAACTCAAACCACAGATAAGATTTCAACTGACGTTTTCTCTCTATATTAAGTATACAATATGAACGAGGAATAACAGAGCAAATATGAAAATATTTATCTTAATTACGAACAATGCTACTTCCTGTTATAAGCTCCGGCAAACAAAAGCTCACTTTTATTTAACTTGCAAATCATCAATAATCCGGTATCTGGTATACCTAGACGCCATCTCTAATCAAACATCATAAAGCTTCTAATATACCTTTACATCGAATTATCGAAATAATCGATTAAAATAATTCTATTCGAAAATCCGCATTAATAAAATGTTGTGCGATTCCATTTGAAACATTCAAAGAATTAAATTTCCATTTCAGCAATGTATACTAATTAAAATCAATCCAGTCTTTTCCCAATTCCTGAATTCAACAGGAACTGAGAGGTATACCAAATATATAGTATAAACAAAGTCTAAACAAAGAACTGTACTTTTTCTTTCGAATTGTTAAATTAAAGAAATAGGGAGTTTGGATAGTCGACGTTGAGAAATCTAAGTTGAGGGTAAAAGAATTCGAAGCATTACTTGCCCATCCTAAACTGTGCTATTTAATTTACTTCAACATTGTCTTATATATATATATATATATATATATATAATATAAAATAGACAGTAATTTTCGGACTACGAGGAAGTAATAAATGAAAATTGAACACGATCAAGTTTGATATTTACTGAAATTTTCTATATGGATTATCTAATAATTGGTTATGTTGTAAATGATAAAATACGAAATGTTGAAATTCAGTCACGTTAGAAATAAATGTTTGAATCAATTGTAAAAGTCACGAACATTTCTAGTTCTTTTTCTCTTTTTGTATAAGTTGAACATAATCTCAGTTGGAGATCCCTATTAAGACAACTTTCCGGATTATTTGTGTTTTGTTGGTTTTTTGATTAACTTATCGTTTTAGTCAAAATAATAAGATAATACACGCATTTTTTTTGTTATTCAATTCAGTGTGGTTTTTTTTTCGTTTTTCTTCTATTAGTTATTGCGAATGTTGACATCTAAACCCTTTTATTATAAATTAACTTCGTGAATAGTTGAGGTTGGTACAACAAAAGTTAATGGTCCGTTATTCTGATTTGTGTGTACATGCAGATTATATGGCAATATAGGACTGCAGTTAGGTTTATATGTAGTATATATAGAATATTTATTTTTGTTGCAGACTGTGCAGAAGGCGGATCAGAACACAACAGTCCGTACTGGGAACAGGCGTTTTCTCAACCGTATTTTGACAATACAACTCGCAGGGAGGTCACTACTACAGTTGGCCAAACGGCTCATTTGCATTGTAGAGTCAGAAACCTGGGCGACAGAGCTGTAAGTAAATCTTATTGCATATCATTTGCAATCCTACCTAGTTGCCAGAAATTTCTCCACTTTACGCTTTAATTATTATTTCACCCTTTTCAGAAAATTACTCAACTGTGTATATTAACGAAATTCGCCGTCGATTTAGCATAATCCAATAATAATACCATACCATCGTTAATATCTAATAGGTGTACGTTTTATTGATTTACAAGATTTTCTAATCTTTGGAAATACATGTATACCTAATATGAGAAAACATATTTATTATAATATTCGAATAATGACGCCCATTTATAAATATCAAATAAGTCAAGTCGTTAGGTGAACATAATGATAGATCTATCCTCTGAAGCAAACATTAATCGTCTAGATAGGTATTACAAGAGAAAAACCAATATCCGCTCTTAGATTCAAATATTTTTGTAAGATTCCTAGATATAAGGGAATAATATTTCATGTTGAATGACGGTTTCACAGACAAAATTCCAAAAATAAAGGAATCATATAAATATTTTTTAAGACAAAACTCAACATCTATCAGACGTCACCAACATCCTTTAACCGACAATCGATTCCTGTATGTAAAATCAATTTCCTGTTTGTTTATTTCCATTTTAATTCCAAATATACTTATATGCCATCCTCTTTGTATGTATGTTTTTCATAAACTCCACGTCTATCAAACAACTTTATCATTAACTAACGAATTTTTGAAATGACAGTTGAAACATTTCTAATTAAACTGTCCAATTCTATCTAGGACTACAGCGGTTATTGTTCACATGAAAAAGGATCTGTTCGCGAATCGTTTATGGTACCTAGACAACCAATTCAAATAGAATCCAAAAATCGTACTTCTATTAGTCATAAAGACCATTCATATATTGAAGTTTATCGTACAAAGATATAATCAAAATGCCCTATCAATTCGTAAATTTCAGGTATCTTGGATACGTAAAAGGGATCTACACATACTAACAGTGGGCATATTGACTTATACGAATGACCAACGATTCCAGTCGCTGCACACTGATGGCTCAGACGAATGGACGTTAAAAGTGACGTCGCCCCAAACTAGAGATTCTGGCATCTATGAGTGTCAAGTCAGTACAGAACCTAAAATTAGCCAAGCGTTCAAACTGAACGTTGTAGGTGAGTAATAAAGTTTCAAGTTCCGCTCATGCTCTAATTCCATTCCTACGTGTTTGAGGATAGCGTAAAACATGCATACACACACACACACACACACACACACACAAACACATACAGACACTGTCTCTTTCTCAAAATTCAACCCCGCCATTTCTTCTCTCAAATACGCCAGTGCGCCATGAGGAAATGAAATGTCTCAATTTATATACTTGACTAACTTTACGTTTACTTCTAATTTTGATGCAAAAAGGAACGATATTTTACAACACCTTCCGTTTTATAAATCGCGAAGTTTTTTTTTTCTTCACTTTATTCATTTTGTGTTAGCACAACAACATCTGTTCAACGGTTTAATAATTACATTTAACTATTGTTACAATGATTGATTCATTTTAACAATAAATAGAAGCACAATTTTTATCGATGAGTTTTAACAACTTATTGCATTTGTTGCAGACGGTATAGTTTCCTGAAATAGATTCATAAGTAATTTCCTTTTTACAGTCGTTTCCTGTTAGCACCCACATATTCGAATCAAACAAATATTGAGACAAATTATTTGAATTATCTACAATCGATAGTCTGTATAGAATTTTAAACTAGATAGTACTTGTGTACAATTTGACAGAATTTGCAAAGACAAAATAGATTGTAACATAAACATGACGACGAGTATTTATTTTTGTGTATTCAAATAGAGCACTAACCGGAACTTGTTTGACAAAGGTTGTCCCATTATATTATTCCAGTTGTTCAATGTTACCTACATATAGCATGGTAATTTAGGGGTTAGTTACGTTTGTGTCTTTGTTGGATGAGATACCTGCTGTTTATATGTGTATATGTTTGATAATAATAATAATAATAATAATGATAATAATAATATTTTGTTGGATGTTTTGCTGTTTTCCAGTTTCCAAAGCCAAAATAGTGGGTAATCCAGAATTGTACATCAAAAGTGGAAGTGACATTAATTTAACGTGCATAGTTCTCCAAACACCGGACCCACCAAGTTTCATCTACTGGTATAGGGGTGGTAATGTCATTAACTATTCGCAACGTGGTGGTATAAGCGTTGTCACTGAGAAACAAACACGGACAAGTCGTTTGCTGATATCTAGAGCGTTACCCCAAGATAGTGGAAATTACACATGCTCACCATCTAGTAGCGATGCTGCTAGTGTACTTGTTCATGTTTTAAATGGTGAACAACCGGCAGCTATGCAACATGGCAACAATAGTAGCACAGCAATTTGTTGGACAATAGATTTTCTACTTGTTATATTTCTTCAGTGCTTTGTATTAGAAAGGTGAATCAGGCCAGTAGTATATTAGGCTATGGGGCTCTATTATACATATATCATCAACGATAAATGTCTATCAATTTGATAATGGTAATAATGTGGCCATGTAAATATCAGCGAATGACCAGTTATTGTTGTATGTCCAACACATATATCATAATTTGTTTGTATAATTCAAATGTACATAGTTGTTGCTGTTAAATTGTTGTCATAGATGGATATTACAACAGGCCTATATAACATATGGTATAACCGCTTATTTTATTACATACTCAATATTTTATTTATCTGATCCTTTAATCCTCTTGCTAACAAACTGAAATTTAGCGGAAAAAAAAACTGGTAGCATATCAATTTGCACCCTAAACAATAGCCTATCACTTTTACTCCATCAATATTTTCCCCTTTTATTTCCTACAATTCGCAATCACTCCAATAAAAACTATCCACATCTCTCAAATACCGATCATCTGTTATCTAGAATCTCACATTTTCATTGTTTTCTCTCACTAATTCTACCAATATTCATTGATAAATACCTATGACAATAAACAATACAAGAAAAAGTCATCTATAGTCCTAGTCACAATCCAAAAAAACTTCATAATTGAAGAACAACAACTTCCAAGGATATTGGAAGGGTCGCATCGCAAACACAACAAAAAAAAAACCTCCAAACTTATTCCTATCAAATCATTGTATGTATTTGATACAAAGAGAAAACTAATTTTTACTATCCATATTCAGTTCAAAAACGAAATGTTTCTATAAATTACTTTTTATCACCACATAAATTTTACCCCTTGCGTGCCCGACATGCCCTACCCGGAAAACTTTCCCCCTTCTTATTTATACGACTAGTCCTTTTTTTTGTTTTCTAGTTAAATCACTTTCAATTATAAAATTTATAGATCTGTATATGTACCTATTACTGTCGAAATAATAATGTTCACACATTTTTGTTTATAAATATTAATAATAATAATAATAATAATAATAATAATAACAATAATAATAAAATTGTGTATATATATAAAAATTAATATTTTTCAGTTGTTAAATTTTGAATTTTGTACACATATTTGAAATCGTAAGTTGTAATAATTAATTATAACTAAATCCTTTAGGTGATCGATTCAATGGACATTAGAGTGTATTTATTTAATAAACAAAAAAAAATATATGAAGACCTATAGACTTGTAGAAACACAATAA
>JAZBHA010000056.1:64072-156949 GCA_037464855.1 Iselma pallidipennis | reverse complement strand
TTGGTGAAGAGATTTCCAATGAAAATATACGATTATTTAGTGAAAATTTTCAATGTGGCATAAATAATGATAGTCTAGAATCAATATTGAATAGTATACATGATGTACATACTGATAAAAGTTCATCAAGTACGGTTAGTTGGGGTGTTGGTGATGAAAATGAAACAACCCGAATTGTAAAAAATGAATTAGAACGTATGGAAAATGTTCTAACAGGACAACAATCAATACCAGATGATTATGATGTTGAGGAGTATAATAAATGGTTACGGTTTTTCCCTAGATTTTGGTACATTTTATTTAAAAAAGTTGCATTTATTCTAATTGATTATTTCTAGTATTTCTGGAACTGGTATTAAAAATCTACCAAAGAAAACTAAAAAGATTGATTATTTCGAAGAAATTATTGCAATTCATCCCGATGAAAGTACAAGTGTAATAGAATCGTCAATATTTTCTCGTGAAATATTCAAAGAAACCTTAATAGAACATATTTACAATAAACTTGCAAAAGACTTGATTAATATCAAATCTCCACAAACTGATCCCAGTGAAACATCGCGAATTGCTTCAAATTTATCGATCAATATTGACGATTATTTAAAAATTTCCTCGATACCATCAACATTACTTCCTCAAAGACATCGACTTCAACGTGGCCATTCTACAAAATCATTAATCTCCTCCCAAATTTCATCAGCGAAATGGTTGAAAGATGATGATACAAATGAATATACATCATTGCCATTTCTTGCTGATAACACAACTAGAGATGAAACGAAATTATTGGTACGAAAAAATTCATCGAAATCAATAGAACCTAAAAGTATATTAAAGACTCGATTAGTTCTACCACCAATTGATCAGTTTCGATCTATTTCGGCAACACCACGTGGTACTCATAATAGATATTCTGCCAATTTATCAACAGTAAATGGAGAGAGATCAGGATTATATAATGATGGAGTGTTTGAAAGAAATACTTCAACACGAACAAAAATACGACGACGAGCTGGGAAAAAATAAATGTTACGGAGATGAATAATATGCATATGTGTATGATGGGTTCAGAGATAAATGGAACTGACTTTCTCTACGCTTCAGTACTTTGACTACTGAACCCCAATAAAGCAATCAGATACTTACTACCTTTTAGACCAGGTCTGTACTTGAGAACTTTGGAAAAATTGTTTATTACATTCCTAACTATAACAATGGGATTAGAAAGCCCTTCGAACTTTCCAGTACGGTCTAGTATAGTGACCTGCATTTTCTAAGGAATATCGTCCTTTAAAGTCAAATTTGTTTGTGGTAAGGAAAAATAAAAGACTACAATTTCTTCAACCATTACAATAGAGAATTACCGACCTTCTTTTAAAAAAGATCTCTCTTTTCTAGCATCTGTTTAGCGTTGTAAATTATAATTCTTTATTGTAATGGTTGAAAAAACCCGAATCTTTTGTTGGACCCTACCATAAACTAATTAGACTTTAAACAACGATATTCCTTAGACGTAAAATTAGTCTTTTGGCTTTTGAGCAGTAAATTTTAACATATGAACTACACAAAGAATAATAAATCAAATAAGGCGACCAAAATGTTTGTACAGGACACTGGTAAATATACTTTTCTACCTGCTAAATAGAAACGGCAACATCCTAGTCCCTTTACTTGATTTATTGCTTTATGAGTATTTACTGTGCATTCATTATTCTTTGTGTAGTTGATATTTTAAAATTTACTGCTCACAAGCCAAAACACTAATTTCACGGATGGAGTATACGATTGCTGCAACTATCTGCCCTATCATAAATCCTACTATCTGTCCCTTTGTGGTCAACAATAGTAAGTAATGAGTTCCATTTATACCTCTGAATACACTATAATATATGTATGTAATTTATGTATTTATTTGTTTATTTATTATAAATATATTTTTTTTTAATTCCCCATTTTTTTAATGTTCCTTATTATCCTTATTTTTGAGATGTTCAAACATGGTCTTATTGTTTCAATTGCATTAGTTTTAACGCCAGAAATCATTGATATGGCGATGTGCAACATGCAACGGGGCCCAAAGGGTGGCATTTGACCCCATTCCCTGGATCTAATAAACTGTAAATTCAAGACTGCAAGGAAAAAAATTGCACTTATGCATATATGTAGGTATACAAAATATTCTAAACTGTTTTGACTCCGTGTGTGGTAAAATCTCATCACTTTCAATTAGTTGTTCAACTTATCGTTCGATAAATTGAGTAATGTGTGGGCTCCTTGATACATATTATACCTGCACACCTGCAATATATTAATTTCTTATGAGGCGGAACTCAGTAAGCAGGTGATGCTGGGCATAAGGGCGCTTGGTATAAAAGGGCGCCAATGGTAAGGGGAGCGAATCTCGGATGGAAAAGTAGTCTAACAAAAAAATATTAAATTAACATAAATTTAATAATGCTGAACATTATAATGGTAATAACTCTAGGGCGCCATATGAATTTTTCGCATAAGGGTGCCAAGTACCCCAGCGCCGGCCCTGGTAGGCTATCTTGGATTTGTCGTTAAAAGAGCAAGGGCGGAGGGCATATAAGCTTAAATTGTAGGACATGCCATCTTAAAGTAGGATGTTTAGTGAGAATGCCCGGATCTTCAGCAAAATGTTGGCATAAATCACTAAAAAAAAGAAAAAAATTGCCCAGGTGCATTTTGAATAAAATGTATTTCAATACAATGCTAAAAATGTTTTTCGAAAATATTCTACCATTTGTCCAGATTTAATTGTCTCCATCCACCCATGTCTTTTAAAAGTCAGTTTCTATGGAATGTTTATTTAAAAATTTTCCCAAAATTTGCCAAATCCTCTTCTTTAGAATTTCAACAAAAGCCTACTCATAACCTGACTCACAATACACTAGTTGTCTTGAAGGGGTATCAACCCTTTCTGGGAAAAAACGTTCAATACTTGTATAAAAGGCATGACTTTAGAAAGTCGTCAGTTATTCGTTTAGTTCGTTATTGACAAGTACGGTTGTGTTATCATAGCAAAAATATGAATATTCCCGTCTTTATGGTGTTACTTTTGCTATGTTTTTCTGAATTCCTAACAAGCATTAATTCAAGTGAGTAAAACTTTTCTCAAAAATAATTAGAACCAAAACATTAAAAAATGATTTTTCAGAATCTGTGAATAATGAGAGATATAAAAGGGCAATAACGTCACAGAAGAAACGTCTTTGGGACTACGGGGTAATTCCATATAAAATTGACGAAAATTATACGGGGTGGCAAAAGGCACTTTTCAAACAAGCAATGCGTCATTGGTCCAATTACACTTGTCTAAAGTTTGTTGAAAGGGTTGTTGAAGACCATCCCGATTATATTCTATTTAGTGAACAGAAATGCGGGTAATTTCCTAAAAAAAATACCTAATTATCGTATATTTTCATTAATTTTATTTAAATTTCAAGTTGTTGTTCTTACGTTGGTCGTAAAGGTAATGGTCAGCAAATTATTAGCATTGGAAGAAATTGTGCCAATTTTGGCACTGTTGTACATGAATTAGGACATGTTATTGGTTTTTGGCATGAACATACTCGACCAGATCGCGATAAACACGTCAGCATTATTGTTGATAACATTATCAATGGTAAATTATAGACTTTTCACAATCTTTTGCCAATAATTAATCAATTCTTTTTTTTCTAAGGTCAAGAATATAATTTCCAAAAAATGGAAGAACAAGAAGCAGATATGTTAGATTCAGTTTACGATTATAAATCAATAATGCATTATGGAAAAAATACATTTTCGAGGAGTCCATATTTTAATACAATCGAACCCAGAAGTAAAACGGACATTGGGCAAAGAATTCGACTAAGTGATGGTGATATCGCCCAAACCAACATACTCTATAATTGTCCAAGTTTGTTTTCAATCAAACAACTACAATTGATAAGAATACTAAAATGATTTTTTTTATAGAATGTGGTGAGACTTTGCAAAGAAATTCCGGAGAGTTTTCTGCATCCTCATCGGAGAATTACTGTGAATGGAGAATAGAAGCCACTTCTGGTGAACGAATTGAATTAAATATTGTTTATAATTTGGAAATTTCGGAAAATTGTGGCGATAATTTTTTAGAAATCAGAGATGGATATTGGTTTAAAAGTCCATTGATTGGCAAACTTTGCGGTTTCAATTCCACCAAACTCATAACAACCGGCCCTTATCTACTAATTAGATTTGAAACTAAAAGTTTTGATAAAGATCAAAACTTTTCCGCAACATATAAATGTAAGTTTAATTTAATTAATTGAGATTTTTAGTCCTAAAATACGAAAAATTGTTATAGTTATATGTGGTGGTGAATTGTTCGTTACAAATGAAACACGTTTAGAATCACCGAACTATCCAGAAAATTATCCAGAAAACCGTGAATGTATCTGGAAAATTACTGTGCCTAAAAATTATCAAATAGCATTGATTTTTGAATCTGTTGATATCGAATATCATGAAAATTGTCTATTTGATTTCTTAGAAATTCATGATAATGCAACTTTTCTAGGAAAATTCTGCGGTTCTCAAATACCATCCGATATAATTTCACAGTCTAATGAAGTCTTCTTGAAATTTTCATCGGATAATTCGTCAGAGAAATCCGGATTTTCTATAAAAATCTATCGAGAATTTAATGAATGCACTCAAGGAAATCATGGATGTACACACGAATGTGTCAATACTTTAGGTAGTTATCATTGTAAGTGCGAGATCGGATATGAATTGAATTTAGATGGGAAAAGTTGTGAGGACACTTGTGGTGGTTTAATCGATTTAACAGCAAATATTACCGCAACAGGGAATACGATAACGACACCATTATTTCCCAATTTATATCCGAATAATAAAACTTGTGTGTGGGAGATTCGTACATATTTAAATTATCGAATTTTAATAAATTTCACACATTTCGATTTAGAAGGAAATAATTTATCACCGATACAAGATTGTGAATATGATAAATTACAAATATTTGAAGTTGACAACAATTTTGTGACACCCTCTGCTGTTTATTGTGGTTCAAAATTACCACCACAAATAGTTTCTAAAACAAATATTTTACGAATAGTTTTCAGTTCAGATGAAACTCTACCAAAAACAGGATTTTCTGCCAACTACCAGACTTGTAAGTATCTTGTAAATCGATTTTAATAATTTATTTATTTATTTATTTTTCAAATCTAGTTCAGGATATTTGTGCAACCAATAATGGTGGTTGTGAACAAATATGTATTACAACTCCAGGAGCTAATAAATGCGGTTGTCGGGATGGCTATAATTTAGGCGATAATGGATTTGATTGTCTTAAAGATACTTGCACTTTTGAAATAACATCATCTCGTGGTCGATTAATGAGTCCAAATTTTCCACATTTTTATCCACCTTCATTGAATTGTATCTGGAATATTACCACATCACCTGGATTCAGGATAAAATTGATGTTTCGAAATTTTGATTTGGAACAATTTCAAGAAGCATGTCTGTATGATCGAGTCGAAATTTTTGATGGACCAGATAAGAATGGTATTACACTGGGAAAGTTTTGTGGAAGCGAATTGCCACCTGTATTGACTTCCTCAGGGAATCATATGTACATCATTTTTAGGTAATTAATTACACTAGAACTATGTTTTACGACATCTCGTATAACGGTGGCCCGGTTGTTATAGCTACACTAGCACAGTTCGGATCTAGTCTCATAAAACACAATGTTAGCTCGGTTTTAACATTATTACTTCATCCCCGGTTCCCGACAGAACGTGTGATTCCCACTTGTTAGTTTATCAATTCAGTTTTAATATCTTTGAACCTTATCAAAAAATATCGAAAATTTTATCGAATCTTGAACTAGTAAATTTAATAGTTTGTAAAATCTTGGAAAACAAACATAAAATTTTGAAAGCTTTGGAAGTAAAAAAGAAGTGGTAAAACAGAAGAAAGTATTCTACGTTATGGTCAATCTGATGTTGGTCAGTTAATCAGTTGGATTCAAACACAACTCCATATCTTTATCTTTATCATTATCTTCTTCTGGCTCTTTATGGATGTCGATGAAGAAATAGCAATTCAAGCATCCTCACTCTTTAAAGATTTGCTTGCTCCGCCCAGCAAGCTTAGCGGTACATTTAAATCATATATCTTGTTCCTATCGGAAGTTTATATTCCTGCCCTTTACTATGTGAACTTATCTACTATTGGCCGAGTTTGTCAGCTGGAAATGGGTGGGGAGGAGATGGAGATGAAGATAAAAATGTGGATTTCACTTGAATTGATTTTAACTGCCAAGCAACTCCTTAAAGATAAAGATAAAGATATAGACTTGAGTTTGAATCCAACTGATTGTTCCGAAACGAAAACAGAGGAGCTCGACAATGTGCTTCAACACGATCATCTCAATAAATTCACGTTTTTGTATTCTGATACATCACTTGGACATAACAGCATTGAAATATAACAGCCCTTCATTGGATAACCGAGTTTAATTCTAAATTTTAATTTTTTCTTTATAGTTCGGATGAAACGACAAGTGGACGGGGATTTAGAGCGAAGTTTATCACAGTTTGATAAATTATAAATGTCCAAACTTGTTTGGAACCATAAACAATCGAAAATGATGAAAATACTGAAACATCTTTTTTAAAGAATGTCCTGAAAGTTCACAAAAAATCCACAAAGCTTTTCAGGATCTTTATCAGATAGTTACAATAAATGAAGAATTGAAGCTGAATCCGATGAAGCATTCGAAGAAATTGTGCCAATTTTAAATTAAGACACAGATTTTTGACATACATCGTATCATCATCGTCAACATATCGGGATCGTCACTCTAACCAAACACATTTTTCATCTAATTTCAAATTTAGAGTCCTTACCAAGATGACACATTTTTTTTGTCGGTGATGGCTTCTTCGAACGCTCTTTATACAAATCATGTTAATGCTGAGTTTGAGTTGAGTCTGAGTTGAACATGAGTTGAGTGTAAGTAACGACTACGAATTCAGCCCTAAGATTACTCCGCTAGTCTTATGTCACCTGTTATTCTTTATCAACATGAAATTCTACTAGAAATTGGCGGTTCAATCAGTGGCCAATCAATATACATTTATGGATCTATAAAGTTTTGAATTTTAACTGAAAAAAAATTCAACAAAAATGTTTACAACAATTCAAACAAAAAACTTTTCCAGACATAATAATATATTTTGTGTCAATGAATCTTTGAAATAGCGCTTATGTTGTTTAAAATCCAAAAGCAGAGTCCTTCAAAGGCCAATCGCTGTACAGTTTAGCTTACCTTGACATTGGCAATAGAGCCATATAGCAATCAGACTTGATAATGATTTATAGTGAATTAATTGTTTTTTATTCATAATTTACATATATTACTCATTATAAAATACTCATTTATAAAATGTGTTTATTAGATACTCGTTTACTTAAACGAGTAGAAAAAATTATTCAATTCCTAAATTTATTTTGCCAACATATTTGATTGAACTAAAAAAAAACTAAATTTGCGTGGAAAGGATCGATTAAATTGTAATTTATAATGATAGAGAATAAAGAAGCTTTAGTTTAGTTATCCATCTAAGGTTAAATAATTCCTATTATTGTTATTAATTATTATTCGAACTTGATTTGTTATAACGAATGTAATTTTCGACAATCGAAACTAAAATTAACTATAATAAAGGGAACAAAAATCTGTAATATTCAGTTTCAATTGCAGACCAGTCGCATGTCCTTATCAAACATAGTAGAAACTCTATTCACATAAAGACAAAGGGCAACCAAATTCTTTTAATTGTTAAATCATAATTACGGATGACATTCAATAGCAAAAAGCACTTGTAAGTCAAAGGAGGAAACCTTGTTGACTTGCTCTGTTGTAGCATTCTCTAAATTTATTCTGGCTGTTATACCTAATCCTTGCTTTGGCATTGCCAGTGTTATTGACGTTTTTCTTAGATTTTCCCAAAGAGGAATAACTGCATTAAAATCGGAAAAAAATGCGTTACGTTATGTTTTAATAATAGTAGTCTGCTTTTTTTTGTTGTTTAAGTTCAAATGACTAGACGCAATTTGTTTTTTTATCGTCAAAAACGAAGAACAATATGAAAGAGTGGGCATTGCCGATTAGAATAAAAACCACTAATAAAGGAACCTTTATGGCATTTTACATGACACCTTAGTCCTATAGTGTGAAAGAAACTCAACCACTGAAAAATGTTAAAACTTCTGCGTATATTACTTGCAATAATAACAGTGATAACGCGATGTAACAGCAGTAAGGATTATGCAATTTTTCCACATTTACCACCCGGTGTAAAATCAAGTGATAACCCAGTTTGTGAAGATCATAGTAAAATCTATCGGAAGAATCTGAATAATTTCACGTTATGGGCTTACGAGAGTAAGTTGTTTTGGACTTCTTTGTTTTTCAAATTAAAAAAAACACCTAAATTTAAGTGTGGGATGCAACTGCAAAGTCCACAGTTGGTGTCCTAACAGGTAGTATGTTCCATATGGGACATTTCGAGGAATGTCTGACAGCAAAAGCTCCATTTCCTACGCAATATTGTTTAGTAACACTTACAGCAATTATACCGAAATTGAATCATCGTGATCCTTTTTCGCTGTATCATGATCCTAATGAAGCAGTTATTGAACGACTTTATGTGAGTTTTGTTTAGTTTTGATAATTTTGATAGTAATTTTTTTTAATATTTTTAACAGTATTCTAATGATAAATTACAACAACATAGAAATATTGCAAAATTAGGTTGGTGTATGCCTGCATCATGTACGCCCGAGTATTTAAAGAAATTTCTTAGTGATTATGTGAATGATAACACAGAACCTCTGGCAAAACAGAATCATATCAATTTTACAGTCAGTCTAACCGATCTAGATTGTCAAACTCATGATGATCCAAAATATTTAGATATTTTTGATATAATTTTCTGTATGTTAACTATAATTGTAATTTTAACTGTAATTATAGCGACATTATTCGACTTCAATCAATCAAAAGAAATCGTTGAAAAATCAGCAGAACGTAAGCTCAGTTTGTCTGGATTATTTTTAACCATTTTACTTAAAAAATGTAATTGTAGCGTCCTTGCCAAGAAAAATTCTTCTTACCTTTTCGGCAAGAGCAAATTATCGTGCTTTATTGAAGATCGAAGATAATGATCCAGCTTTATCGATTTTACATGGAATGCGAGTCATTGCAATTTTTATGATTATTTTAAGTCATCGAATTTCCATTGTTCTTGGTTCAGCAGTATTCAATTTCAACTTCGTTGAGTCGGTAAATCATTTCTTGTAATTTTTTGAAAATTCAAATAAGTGGTTCCCTAGTACCCCTTCTGATACAACCAATAATTCTTTTCAGGAATATCAAAGATTTCATGCCTGTTTCATATTTCGTGGTGATCTGTTTGTTGACGTGTTCTTTATATCAGGCGGTATTTTAGCTTCGTACGGTTTATTAAGTCAATTTGAAAAGAAGAAAATGAATCCTGGACTTATTATCCTTTTGCGCTATATGCGGTAAATTAACTTGCATAATAGAATTACTTCGTATCCAAACAACAAACATTTTTTTTTCAGACTAACACCAGTTTATGCATTCATTATACTTTATTACGCGACATTACTTGACTATACTGGATCAGGTCCATTATGGAAAGCATCAATAACCCAAGAACGAGATAATTGTCGTGCAAATTGGTGGACAAATTTATTTTATTTAAATAATTATATCAATTCTGAAAATTATGTAAGTCGTTCCACACATTACTCAATTTATCTAACGACAAATCGAACAACTAAGGTTGAACCGTGTGTGTGCAAGTCATTCGATAAATTGAAAGGAGAAATTGTATGGCTGTGCAATAAAATCTATCAAACTACAAGTTGGATCATGGTCAAGTTGTAATGTGAATGTGTGTGGGGTGGATTCAAGTAGTTGAACAATTTCTCTTATCATTCCATGGAAAGCGGCATGTGCGAAATTGGCGTTTCCCCGCGCACTCGTACAGCAGTTCAGATACCAAATCGAAACGACTAATCGAACGTCCCGAATGTAACGTGTATGGTAAAATCGCTTCACGATAAATTGATCAAATATTTCCCCGGCACACCTGAGGTACTCTCGCGGCACACCGGTCGGGAAACACTGACCTATAGAATTAGTTGTTCAATTTATCTTTCAATAAATTGAATATAATGTGTGGCTCGCTTAACTCTAGCATACAATTAGTTTTCTCTGCTGTTTAAATGCAACTTTTTTTTAACTATTAAATAATTTCAGTGTATGCTACAAAGCTGGTATTTACCGTGTGATTTCCATTATTTCTTGATAGCAATTGGAATATGTTTATTGATCAAGAAACAACAAAAAATTGGTCTTTTCGCATTAGTTTGTTTGACATTAATTTCAGTAATAGTGCCATTTGTAATTACTGTCATTTATGAGAGACCTGCTTTGATAAAATTTTATCCTGAATTCCTTGCAGCACCAAGAAGTAATTTAGATTTTCAATTAACTTATATTAAATCACATACAAGAGCAACCCCATACTTTGTTGGAATGATAACAGGATATGTTTATTATTACAAATTAAAAGGCACCTATAAACATATTGATAAAGTAAGTTATTACAGATATTTTGAATATAAACAAAACTGAAAAATTTCAGGTAAAGTCGTATTTAATTATAACATTGTCAGTGGTTACGATTCTTGCATTATTAATTGGTAGTTTAGTATTTTATAACCCTTATCATCAATATAATAAATATGAAGCAGCTACATATGCAGCTCTGCAGCATGCAGTTGTGGCTTTAGCCAGTGTTGGACTATTTTATGTAGCCAGCTATGGTCATGGTAGTTTTATTTATGAAATTCTAAGTTGGAGACCATGGATACTGTTAGGAAAACTTGTATACAGTGCCTATTTAGTACATATGAGTTTTCAACTTCGTTCAGTAGCTAAAGACTTTCTAATGTAAGTAGCACCTGTGAAGAGGAAGTCGAAACTTCACTTGACATTTTAAGCCAAGAGAGGCTAAAGGACCTCAGAGCTTGGCACATAGGGTATGAATATCTCTGGTATCACTACTACAAAGTTTTGTAGAGAAGAAGTACCACCTGCATTGACTTAACCTGGAAAGCACTATATTGGTAAAATTTATGTGGAAAACCACTAATTGTGTCATCATCTAGGAATCACGTATGTACGAAAACCCAGTTTACTCAAATATCCCCAACAGGAAGTTGGAACGTGCGGATTATGAGAAGAAAACCAAAATTTTTTTTAACTAATCGAATAAATTTGAGAGTCAACTATGTATCAAATCACGTGCTCGCCCACGTTTCTGTTTGTTTTTCTTTAAGTTCAATATCTCGAGAAAAATATAGAAATTCACAACGCTGTTGAATTTCGTGATCTATCAGCTGATGCCTACACGTATTATCTACGACAAAAATTTATTTTTAATAAGAAACTAGGTTCTAGCTACTCTTTGGGAGACGTCCGTGACGCATTAATACTATTTTATAGTTTTGATGTCCTTTTGCACTAAATTAATATACAATCTGCAATATTTAGGAAAGTATCCAAAAGCAAAGTTAGCGCTAAATGAAAATAGAAGTAATTTTTCAGTTCATTAAAAATTCGCAGTCAAATCTTTATAACAAGAGAAATATTATCTCAAAAGCACTGACTTTTGTTGTTAAATAAATCAACAAACAAGAACTTCAGAATGTTATGATAATTATATGTTTTTAAGTGAGTTTTATTCAGGTACAATAAAAGAAAGTTATACTGCAATGGTGCTGCATTATTATTTCGTTTTATTTTATTTGTATATAAAAATAATCCGTGGCAATATTTTATAAGACTATATAAACACAGCCTAAACTGTAATATTTTATTTTTTGTTACATAAAAGATACTTCCAAAATAAAGACGATCTATCACAGAGATTCTGTTTTCATTGTAATCCTATATATGTATTACAGATAATGAATTGAAAACTTGTGTTTGAAGAATAGGTAAATCCGCTTCTCCATGAAAATTTATAATTTTTATTCGAATTTTTACTTTCAAGCTATAAATCACATAAATTTATTAGAAACATGTTTAGGGCATCGCCACCATTGTAGTCGTCGTCGACATCGTTGTCATCATAGTCGCGTCTTGGCGATGTCGTGGTGTTGGTATGATTCTAATTCGGCGCACACTGTCCGGGCATCGCTACGTATTGATTCCCGCATCGGTAGAGGTGGTGGTACGACGAACGCCGCGACGACGGTGGTGGTGGTGGTGGCGGCGGCGATAGCAATGATGTTGGTGGTAGTGGGGCCAAAATACAGCGCCAGCGTCGATCTCAGTTGCGCTCAGACGCGCGGCCTGTGATTGTGATTTGTGTGTGTGAGTGTGTCCTTTTTGGTGTGCTCCTGGTTACCAAACTGGTGAGCCACACACAAAAAGTGTTATCCGAATGCATACATTTGATCGGTGAAAAACGGACAAAATAGAAGGCCAGTGGATGGTTCTTCCACGCCATCTAACACAAACAACAACAACGGGATGACTAGTGAAGAGGCGGCGGATTTGCCGCCTTCTGATTCCATATATTATGATTCATTACCGAAGAACAGCACTCTGGATGACTGCCTCAAGGTGCGGAAGTACTGGTGCTTTCTTCTATCCAGCATCTTCACCTTCCTTGCTGGCCTGCTTATTGTGCTGGTATGGCGGCTGTTTGCTTTTCTCTGTTGTCGTAAAGATCCACAGTATGGACCGAACGATCCTAAACAGAAAGAACAGAAAGCTGCTAGACAGGGCAAACAAGAGTTTGAGGGTACTTTCATGACCGAGGCCAAGGACTGGGCGGGAGAACTCATTTCTGGCCAGACCACGACTGGTAGAATTTTGGTAAGAACAAATTTTCAACTGAAACATCAAATATTTGGTTACTTTGTACTGTGTCAATACAATAATGGATGTACTGAATGAAACCAACTGGTTACGCCCACAATGCTCCTTTAAATAACTAAACTCTATCACAAGCTCTTTTGCCATTCATGTTACATCACTAAAGCTTTTATTACTTGATATCTACTTAAAATACAACTGTGGCTTGAATGGTTTGTAACATTGTGAAACTTAATAGATTTTGCCATTGTGAGACGCTCAACTTAAATTGGAAATTATTGTTTATTTAGTTTTACACTAACAGATATTTCTTTCTCTTGAAAATGCTTCCCAAAGGCCTTTATGTTTTAGGATAAGGCTACTAAAAGATTTTGGAAAGCAAATTAAATACCTCATTTGAATTTTAAAATAACATGCTATAATTAATTAAATCAATAAGATAAAGGACAATTATAAATTTGGGATAGCGGCCTATAAAAATCTCTGCATAAATATTCGCAACTACTAGTCACCTTCAAAACCTGAATACTGAAAGGTTCAAGCCGATAATTCTGCTATAACATCTGATGCCTGAAAATTTGTAAACGTGTAATTTTTCACTAAAAAAGCTTGTTGGCAAAAGCAAGTAACTACAAGCCATTAAAGACTAGTTTATTACTTGTCAGAACATTATTCGGAAGCTCTCCCCACACAAAAAAAAATAGTCGTTACATTTCCTACAAAGTTAAAATCGAAATATTTCATAAAGGCTATTTACTTTTCACGTTGTTTCACTCCCACCCTTAGGTAACGAGTAAAAAATGTAGAACGACACCATTTATTAGATTCTTGATCAATAAAACGGGGCAATGTAATGAGTTCCGTTGAGACATCAATAATACAAAAATTGTGTCGACATTGTCGGTAGAGTGGGAGATATAGACAAGATCGATTTTTAATTACGTACGCCACTGTACCGGTGGTTGTGTATACCAGGGGTCCTTAACATTTTCCTCGGAAGGCCACGTAGGGAAATTCATAACAAACTTACATAAACACGCATTTATATAATATTATACTATTTTGATTAAAAATATCCTCATATACGATATATAGCTACCAAAACGACTTCTAGAGAATAAATGTTGATGGGCTGGGTGGAATCGTCTTGCAGGCCGGATTCGTATGTTGGGGATTTGTGGTGTATACGAATTTTAGAGGGAACAATAGGGTGAAGGGGTATTCCATAATAAATAATCAAATAGGTATTAACTCTTGAATTATTGGAATTTATCCAAAAGTCGTTCAGTTGTTATCAATAGCAACTTCAGTTTGTATTTGAATTATTTTATAGAGGAAATTGTGGTTATTGTTTTAGTTTTTGAATTGATTTGAATATCGTAGTTTATCGCTATATTTCTAACGTAATTTGATAATGTAAATCCGGGTTCGCGGCTTTTCATTTTATCTGTTTTCTATTAGATTGTTTGTTTTTCGTCGTCGTTGTTGTTGTTGTTGTTGTTGTTGTACTAACATAAGAATATTGATTGTGTGTTGATGTACTAGAAAATGGTGTTTGTAATATAACATCCTATTAAGTAAGGGACGATTACGTGCTTCTGTTCGTTTTACCGAACACACAGTGATCGACATCCACCTAATCGATTTATATTATTTATGAAATAGCGTAAAGATGGAAATGAAAGTAAATAATTATTTCAAAACAATCAATCTCAAAATATTATTGTTATTATTATTATTGCGTACTTTTGCTAATATTCAAACAAAATTAAAATCTTAATAGACTAATGTGTTGAAAACGCTCCTAATTTGTTTACGAGTACTGTTGACAAAAAATATACCAGAAGGACAAACATTGAATAAGTTTGCCAAAATTTCTAACTACAGATAAAATTAAATTTCAAAAGTGGATAGGATTTTTCAAAACAACAACAAAAAAAAAACAACAAAACGGAAATAGTGGAAGTTTACAGGAACATGATTCACTGAAAACTTTTCTTTCATTACTGTAAATGTATTATTGTGATTGTGTGTGAATTTAAAAATAATCCTAGCTGACTACCAAGTGAACACATACCTACTCATAGAGAATGAATTACCTGGCTAGCTGTCCTAATATTTATTTTTCATTTTATCTAAAAATTTTTAATTATATCTAGATAATAATAGATAAAAATGTTGTTGTAGCTTATAAAAGAAAGAAACTTTTAAATTTAGTAATTAATTGAATTGATGAAGGATATTGTCTTGTTAAATTTGCAATAAGACGCTCCTGGCAATGTTGCCACATTTCTTAAGGATGACAAAAATAAAGGTATAGTTAAAATTATCACAGAAACATATTTATAAGTCGACTTTGCTTAAAATAAATGTGTAGAAATTCTTTAGATTTAATACAAATAAAAGAAATTGAATGAGGAAATATAAAGAGATGTTTTTGTGACACAAACGAATGAAACTACCTAGGCTCTTTATGATATGTGGATATTTTTGAATCACCTTAATGTAAAATTAAAAAAAAAAAACTGGGTCGCCAGAAACTTGCTCATTCAAATTTTAGTTAGAAAACACGGATTTGTTGATTGTACATAGTAATAAAAAAGCTTCTATTGCTATTGATTCCATTTATTTAATTTTCTTTTCCCCAGCCTTCTTCTTAATACTTTTATTAGATTATGTAAGTACGATGAAGTTTCAGAAAAACTCGAAAAAATTAGATTCTTTCAGCTATAAGTCGACATCTTTTCAATACAATCTGACCCAGTTTCATGATTTTCTTTAAATTGTTGATTAGGAACTCTTTCACAGATTTTAGCCGGTCGATTGAAATCCAATAACATTGTTAAGTTTTTAATTCAATCTATTTAATAATTTTATCACTCAAGGTAAAATTGTTGGAAATACGAGAGATATTCAGCTATAATTGAAATTCATTGAACGAAACTGTTATTTTCCACAATATTAGCAAATCAAGTGTTTTAGAGATCACTTCCCATGTTAAAAAAAAGTTTAAAGAATTAAATTCGTTCAAATAATGTTGAATATTTTGTTCTTTGTCAGCTACAACAGGTGATATAGGATCATTGCCATTGGCTTGCTTCCAAATCATATGGATTTAGGCACCTATGTTACGTTATTGATTTCGAGAAATTTAGGTTTTATTTCCATAAATGATTTAGTTAAAAATATAAAACTTCAGTAAGATATTAGAAAAAGGATTATTTTTTATTAATTATAGGTATAGTTTTTATTTTATCGCTATGAAAACTTAAATTATTGTTTCCTGTAATTCCAGAATAATGTGTAGGTAGGTATATAAAATCGCGTGATATGTTTACAGTTTTGATAAAATAATAAATGCAGTTTGCCGGTATGAGATTTTATTGTTGGAATAATTTGCCTAAGCTATAACAAATTATTTACTAACGATCAAGACCAGCGTAGACAAGGGCGATAGGGAAAGATTTTGCTGGGACTGGTAAGCATTTGGGGGCCAATTAAGGTTTGAGGGCCAGTGACAGTTTGTTGTCATCTGAAGGGATGTTTCGTTTTCTTATTCCCCTTGAGCCGAAATAAGCCAGTCCGGATCGGTTAACAGTAGAACATTTCTAAACCAATAGAACTTTTCAGCTAATAATACTTTTATAAGCATATAATTACTTGTAAGTATTTGCTAAATTGTGCACTTGTTCCGATTGAATCTTTAAAAAGAAGTCTCTTTTCCAAAAATTTGTTTACTTCAGAAAAATCGAAGATACAGATTTCTTCGTTTTTAATCTTTTCCTCCAATCATTTGCAGTTTTTTCTGATTTTCATATTTTTTATTCCTTTTTAAAAATTAATTATAAAATAAAAAAAGCTCACATAATACCTATTAAGCTCATCCCTTCTTCAAAATAACTATAAACCTATAGTTTCAATATTGAAATAGGATCAACCGCCGTATGCCGCCACAAATGTAGGTAAATAACCAATAATCTTAAACTACATTAGTTTATATACTTAGCAAACCGTTGTTTATACAGTGCGATCTATAAAATTTACGGCCAAGGTGTGCCATAACAAACGTGTGACCTTGCGTGCGTGATAGTTCAGCTGCTTACAACCACATTTCAATTTGTGAAATTAAGTTTCTTATATTTTGATGCAAATTCTGCCTTGATTCTCGAAAAAGCTTTAGTTTGACGTTAAATACAAATCTAGTTTAACAAGAACGATCTAAATAAATAGCGATTTCAATTTTTAGGCATACGTGTACTTAACATTAAACTAAACTTAATATGGCAGGTTCGTATGGTAAAGTGTCGACATACGTTTCTTACGTCATTCATAGATTTTATAGATCGCACTGTATAGCAATATCAAAAGAGTTTGGGAGATTTCCCACATTTCTCTATCTCTCTTTTTGTTCGCCTGTATATTCATGTTGATTTGGCAAATACACATGTTCTAATCCACAAATAGCAATTTTTGTGACTTTTCAAATTGCCAATAATTATTCATCAGGAAAAAAAAAACACGTCTGATTAATTTTCTAATAGCATTGATCAACTTTTGATTATATATTTCATATGAATTTTATGATTTTGACTTTAATAAGTACTTATACGCCATTGCCCTTTTTGTTCCCTAAACCTTCTGTATGTCGGATACTGGGTCAGGAGTGTATTGATCTCACGCTGCTCCACTCAAATCCTGCTCTACTAGCAGGAACAGCACTTGTGTTCGACCAACACCAGGATCACTTTAAAACCTACCCCTACCTCCACTACAACATCAAAAAAGAAAACTCTTTCTCATTTCTCTTCTGGTTGTCTCTGTATTGCATATTAGGTTTTTTGGCAATTTAAATTTCATCACTTCTTTATACACCGTGCAGTTTTTCAGATGACGACAGTTTCTGAATGAATTTATGACTTGATTTATTACCGTTGTAATAAAGGACAAATGAGAAAAGGGGTTGAAATGAGACAGTGGGTATTTTAGAATTGGACGACTTTGTTACGATTTCAGTGCAGGTTATGGGTTGCAGACATTTCAAAAATTTTTAATTCCATCAAGCCCAATAATAATAATAATAATAATAAAAGAATTTGTTTTAATGATCATACCATTGAATCGAAAACAGTACATTAATGTCTACATAACTCCTTGTTATTTCTAATCAAGAGCTAGGACTAGGGTTCCCTACGTGTACATAAATTATTTTAGAATGTTACGTACCTACACAGGTAATACCTTACTGGGGCACTGTATCTGCTTTTGATTCTTTTTGAAATTGTTTTCTAGTCCGAGAGAAGACCTTAACAATAAAATATTAGTATCCTTTTATGGCAGTGACTATTGGGGCTTTTAATGACAATAAAATCGACTTATTGCTGTATAAAAATATGTAATCAAAAATATTGAGAGGATTCTAACCAAGAGACATGAATTAGGTTTCGGAATATTGCTAACGTAAAGTGACTTGAAAGATATTCCAATAAAAATCCACAGAAATGCAAATTGGCTCTTTTATAATATAATTTCTGTGTTTTTTTTTGTTAAATAAAATCATATAAGAATCTCATCTGATGTTTTGGCACTATCAGAGTTACGGAAAGTTTGCCCCTTCACATTTCATTTGATTTAAATAGAATTGGAAAGAGCTGATATCCTAACACAGTAACAACAAATGAAATTAATTAATAATTAATCTGAATACTGTACCTATCAAACAATGGTAATTTATAAAAGAAATAATAGCAGTAATGGGAATGATAACTGGAAAATCTGTCGCCTAAAATTTTGGGCAAAATTACTAGTTGCGATCTCAAATATGCAGTCCATAGATTCCAACTAGAACAATTTTTTCCACCACATTATCGATTAACGCTACCATATCTAAAAGATTTATAATACGGGGCTCACCTCTATTTGCTTTCGTACAAGCTTTCGTGTTACGTTCTTCCAACTTCAACAGAAATTCCTAAAATCAATGATAAGTTTCCAGTCCATCGGAAATTCTAATTTTATTTATTCATTTACCATTTTGTGTAAAAGTATTTTTCACCGGAAAATATTCCTTCATCAGTAATTCAACTGGCAACTATCAAATATTTGAATGGTAACGAAAATTTGTGCCTTTTACTATCCAAAATTCCAATGATTTATCGATTTAATTAAAACATATTTCCTTCTATAGATTGTTATCAAAATTAATGGAAGCAGAGCATTTTCAGAGCCAATCTTCTTGAAAGTTCTGCTAGTTCTATTCAACTATGTTTTTCTTAATACTAGCTGACGTTAGTTAATCCTTAATTGTAATGCAAATAGTATTAGAAAATCTCGCCTCGAAGTTTCCACCCTATACTTCCGATTAATTACAACGAAATGATGTCGCCATTACGGTCCCACCTATATGTATTGTATGGTAAAGTTGGCTCCTTGTTTTCTGTAATCTCTCTAGTAATGGTGGTTGTGGTGGGCTTTAATTTAAAATGAAACATCTATTACTCTTGTTACTTGTTTTTCTCCATTTTGTGAACAAATATTGTAATTAAAATGTGCACATAAATACATATAGGTACCTATACTGTATTTGTTTTTGTATCGCATAGGTACATAAATACGTACGAATACAATAATGGTGTTGTATGTATAAAAAGTTGACAAGATAGGATCCGCTAAGAATGTGACAGAACGTGATAAATGATAGAACACAATTCGATGCACGATATTGATTGAAAGACTGCTTGAAGACTATGAGGTGCTATGGTCTATCTCACGAATCATGAGCTAAACGGTCATAAAATTTCGAACTAGTACGAACACTCATTATTGTATCTGTCTTTTTCTAACGCACATATAAAGCCTGGTTACTTCCAATGAAGCACAGCGATTCAAGTTAAGCTGTACGTTCAGTATAAACGAAGGTGTGTAGCAGATGTTTAGGAAGAGACTACCTAGAAGCGTATGTCGGTGATAGTCAAACATAGTCAACCGAGCCAGTGGTTCGACCACATCGCTACCAGCAACATCAATGTTTTGGTTCAGACAGATGTTTTATGACCATTTAGCTCATGATTCATGAGATAGACTATAGTAACATCACAGAACAATGGTGGGCAAACTTTTTCTGTAAAGGGCCATTTTGGGTGAATCGAGTATGACTAAGGGACGCACTTTTACATCTTTATCTTATAAGTTTATTAACAATTTCCTTGTTACTTACGGAGGGTCGCATGAAATTTTTCAAGGCCGCGGTTTGCCCACTTCTGTTATAGATCATAGAAAATATTGGAATTTCATCACAACTTATCTTTTCTGGGTTAATTATTAAAAGAAATATTTGATAGCCTGAAGATGTATTTTATTGTACGAGTTTATGAGTAACTATTAGTTTAACGTAAGATGAAATTCTAACACAAACATTAAATTGATATACGATATACGACATAATTTTAGTAAATATTTAACATGTCTAATATAATTAATGTACTGATTTGTTGTAATCGAAGGATTATATAAAATTCAAAATCATCGTAAATATTTATAGTTAATAATTTATAGTTTATCAAATTTCTTAGAAGTCTATCGAGTTTCTATCATTTTTCTCGTGTTATTGATGTCAACTGGTACCCTCAATTTATCTTTATATTTGATAGGTTTTTTTTTGAAGATTTACTTTGTTAACCAAAGAAACAAGCTGTATAACTTTCCTTGAGCAGTACTTTGTAAATTTTACTCCTGCTTTTCGCATAAATATTGTAGGTTTAATAAATAATAATTTGTCCATCGATCGGGAAGTCAATTTTCCATAAGGTCGCTTTCGACGCTACGTATTAACCGGCTGAGTTCACATATGTCTTCAATTATGATAGAATTTTGTATTTCTAGATGTGCAGAAAGTATTTAAAATCCGGAAAATATTATTTATATGTAGGGTAATTCGAGGAGGGATTGGCCACTTTTTTAAAAATGGGTTATAACTTTTTAATTAACAGAATAAACATAATTTTGGCATGAATTTGGCATGTAGGAAGCTTCAATACATTCATTCTGACAATAAGAAAAAAACAAAAACAAACAATGGTAACAATGAAAAGGTCCATCTCTCCTCTAGACTATAGGAGAGATGGACCACAGATAACATACGTAACATGTCTATTGCCAATTTGGCATACACCTACAAATGGAATAGGCTCTTCATGTATCTATTGCACCTTTAGCCATCATCATCATCATCTTTATCTTCTGCGAAAGCCGTATGTCTCTTCGAGCCTCCTTCTATTTTTAAGTGTCAGTCTCTCCTCAGACTGAGATAGGGATATATTATTACCTATTATTATCACCGTCTATTAAATACTGGCAGGCTTAATTTATAGGTCATGTAGATCGAAATGACGTCAGTTTCTTGGATATATTGCAAAAATGGGGCAAAAAATAACGTTTATCTATTGTAATTCTACTATATCTGGCACTGCCAGAAACTTTCATGACCTATCTGAACTAACACCAATATCTTCCTCAAAATACAAGATTCCAACGAATAATTATGTACGTGTGTGAATGATAATGCAATTTCACTACAACCAAAATTGCAGAGCTCCATGCTAATTATTTCTCAAGTTAAACGCTTTCTTTTAACTCTATTATAAAAATGTCACCACAACAAGGTTTGCTAACAGGTAGCAGAAAAAAAATATAAAGGGCACATATGATTACACTTAACTGGGAGAATAGAATATACGGCTTTAAGACGAATATACCTATAATGAGAAGCAATCGTTTAAAGTCAAATAATCTTGAAAGGAACATATATTTTCAAGATTCAGCAATGTAACAGTGAACAGCATTGGGCCACTTACTAAACATTGTCAAGTGTAAAAGTTTATAACTTTTATCTGTGTGGTCTTAAGCTTTGGCACTCAAAGTAGGTACTCCTCTCAGGCGTAGATATTGTGGGGCGCCATGTTTGAACTGATACTTTCAAGCACAGTGTGAAAGAATCCGAAGGTGTCCTGTGTTGAACTGATGAGTTGACAAATACCTACCATATTTTAAGACTTATTTTCAATTTTTCCCTTCCAAATTGTCCATTTATTATTTGTATTTAGCATATGCTCAGTGTAGCATTAGCTATAGGCGCCCTTTCTCTATAGGCACTGAACATTAGTTTTCTGAATCTTATTAGAGCAAAATCTTGACCGTCACTCGTCTTCTAAAAATAAGGCGTAAATTTAACAATTCCTAATTACGGTTCTGCGTAATATATATACAAAATAAAGTCCGAGTTGCTGATAAATATACTCCGGAAGAAGTCCGAATGCAAAGGGCTAAAACGGGAAAATACCATTGTAAGCAAATTATCCAAAAATTCCCGGGGGAACCACCGACAACATAATATTTTTGTTTATCTTATGTATGAGCAGAATATAAATTCATCTCTTGATTGTGAGTATGGAGTTTACACTTTCAAAATACTCCACCATATAATTCATTTCAGAAAGCAATGTCCTGAAAATACTGCTTTGATATACGAAATTACTGAAAACTGCTGTTAAATACAAATACAAATAAACGTGAAGATGTAATCTGAAGGGAAATAAGGTGATATTCAAAATAAGTTTCCTACAGTAGATACATTGTAATTCTATCATACATTTTAATTCAGCTAGCAATAAATAGTAATATTCAACACGAGAAAACATTGTTGCCTTTTTGTTAACTAGAACGATCTAAACGGAAAGAACTCTAGAAAGACTGTCTTTATGATGGACCATCAAAATTTTATACGTCAATTTAATGGGCTTTCACATAATTGGAAGTTTTGTTTTTATATGTTCTAACATGGACTACCTATTTATGTTTCCAGTATCCATTGTGTGAATTCAACTAAACATTTGTCATTTTATTTATTGATTACCTACTTAAATACTTAAATACTGTACAGATTTTGTGTGAGCTTTTAAAACGCTAAGGAGTTAACTATCTGAATGTCCAAAAATAAAGCTTTATCTAGATTTAGTAACTTCCTTTTGAGAGTTAAAATAAAGTATGTGATAAACTATTTCGGCTGTGCTACATGATATAGGTACATAGACCGATATATCACTACTACTAATACAACAGCACCCTTCAATTCTTAAATTAAAATTGTGTCAGTAGCGTGACTTGATTTGTGGTTCGTGTCGGAAGTTCTCTTTTAAACGCATTAAGATCGATTTCAGAATTATTTCGGTTTTTTCTTATCAGTCAATCTATGATGTATGTTGATGGAATAATTCTAAACTACCCTTTCAATTTGTCATTTATCATTTGTCATTTTTATTTTCAGGTGGTCCTAGTATTCATTTTAAGCATAGCATCGCTTATCATCTATTTTATAGATGCGTCGCAGTAAGTATTCTTTATGATTGATTTACACGCTGCAAGTAGCTAACACAGGTTACTAAATCAAGTAACCACTGTGTAGACAGTTCTATATTATTTAGTATTTGATCAAGTAAGCAATAATGTAGTGGTCTGTTTAGACAAGTGAATAGAAAGCGTTTCTATTTACTTGAGTAAATGGGTCCACCACCTTCCTTATTTACTAAACTACTTATTAGACACGCAAAGGCAGGCAAGTTTAGCAAAGTACATAAGCGGGAAGCCTGTTGCAATGGTTCTTTGAACAAGAGTGCTTGAACTATGGAACCTCAACCATTAAACGCATACAGATAAAATGTGTGCAGAGAGGCACTAAATAGAAGCTAACTAAATTTTAGTTGCTTGATTTAGTAACCTGCATTAGCTACTTGCAGCTTGTAAATTCGTCATTAGGCATTAGTTTGTATTCAACTGTTATGACACTTTTTAAGCGGCATCGACATGCTCAAGGATTATGATGGGGGTAGTTGAGTAAACTGGGTTGTATGTGTACTCCGTGCGTATGGATGCTCCATTACTCCAACCAGTTAGTGCACATGCAACCCAGTTTGCTCAAGTATTCCCATTAGGATACTTAAGTGTGTGAATGGTGCTTTAGATTTATTCGTATTGTACACCCCTTGTTAATAAATTTTTTATAAAAAATATTATTGAAAATTGTGTTTCCAAAGATTGTTTTCGAAAATTTTTAACTTATCAAGTAATTTGCAAATCATTTTCCGCATTAAGTTACGGCCATTAAACTTTACAACAAGAAATTAAGAGTGTCAAATAATGACTAGTTTACGGAGCTAATTTTGAAACTAATGACTGTTCAATATTGTTTTGCAGTGAAGGTGTGGAACGCTGCCAAGAATGGAGCAACAATATCACGCAACAAATCGACCTTGCCTTCAACATATTTTTTATGGTCTATTTTTTAATAAGAGTAAGTATAGATCTCATCAACTTCCAGAACTTTATCCTTAAGAGTTATTAATTAGGTAGACAGCTGAAAAATAAAGGAAAAAAAACTTATTAATAAAAGATAGACAACAGAAACTAATTAGGTGAAAACCTTATTTTCTAAATGAACTTCAATTCTGGAAGGCAATCGGAAAAAGTTGGACTTGAATCCAAGTTTATCTGCAAATAGTTATACAGTTCATCAACTAGAGTGGATAGTTAAATTAAAATTTATAGCGTAATAAATTGCGTTGTAAATTACTACTTGCAGATGTTTTGTGATATAATTGTTCTTCTGATAGATAAAAAAAAACTACATATTAAGATTATGATTTATTTCGAGTTAATGAAGCTATTAATAAAATGCTACAAATAGACAGAGCCGCCGCAACCGCTTGTGCAGGCTATGCACCGCATAGGGACCCTCTATCATTTGGCACGTCAAATCACGATATTTTTCATTGATTGTGTTTTTTGAATACATTTTTTTTTTAGACATTTCGGTTTTAAGGGGGTCGCAACAGGGCGCCACAAAGTTTTTTGCACAGGGGCGCCTACTGGACACGCGGCGGCACTGCAAATATGCGTATAGAAATATTTATTTATATGAAATGGAATTCAAGAATAATAAACGAATGCATTTCCAATTTAAAGTTGTTACAACTAATAAAAGCAATAAACAATCTCAACACATACTTTGAATTTGTAACTTTATTTTCTAATTTTAAAGTTTTCAGAAATAATTTCAAATTATAGGAATATGACGAATAGAAAAGATTTTTACATTAATAATACTAATAGATCTTGTACATATAAAACTGGGGCCTGAAACGTACTAGGTACATCTTTTCTCTTTAACAATTCATATAACTACACACTCCACAAGTATTAGGCTTTTTTCACGTGTCTAAAACGCGGTATCCACACGCTCGACCTTCCTGATGAAGATATAAGTTGACAAATATACTGTGGCCGGTGAAGGGCAGATGCGCATTGGTAAAATCACCCGTATAATAGAGATAGCCATTTGCATTATCCTTGGACTGGACTTTCCGTACGCCAGCGGATTGGAGTAATAGGACAGACAGCTGTTGCACAGAAAACCCAGTTTACTCAAGTATCCTCGTCAGGAAGTTGGAGCGTGTGTATGTCGCGTAACATTCTGAACCAACAAATTTCCCTGAACTCTACAAGGGTAATTTATCAATGTTTCGTATTTCCTTCAAGTCTAATTTTATCATAAATTTCCATACTAGATGTCTACACACTAACAATAAGTACTTTTTTTTCCACAAAAAATGACTCACTTAAGACTCTTCAACAATCTGCCAATAGTCCAATAAGAAAAATGAAATAAAAGTTAGTGTTCTTCAAGTGAAAACGGAAATCTCTATCAACTTTTTTTTAAAACTATTTACTAAACAACTTTCTATTGATTTCAGTTTATAGCCGCTAGTGATAAGTTATGGTTCATGCTAGAGATGTACTCATTTGTAGATTATTTCACGATTCCCCCGTCCTTTGTCTCAATTTATTTGGATCGCACGTGGATAGGTAAGCTATTTTAATAAATACATACTACTAACGCCCTTTAATTGAATATAGAGGATGAATGATGTTTACAACAGATAATCAATTAAATAACGGTGATGTCAAAGTGAATTATCATTCTCTCTCTACAACCGTAATGATTATTATTCTCATCATTAGCCATTATGTAATCAATAAATTTGATTATCTCTTATTATCTATAGGCCTTCGTTTTCTACGTGCGTTACGTTTGATGACTGTACCAGACATACTTCAATACCTCAATATACTGAAGACTTCCAGTTCAATACGTCTTGCTCAGTTAGTATCAATATTTATATCAGTATGGCTTACAGCAGCTGGAATAATCCATTTAGTAAGTCTCTCAGTTTTCTAGTTTTTCCTTTACGTCAACAATAATATTTTTATTTGTCGATGTAGCTGGAGAATTCCGGTGATCCATTAGACTTCGATAATCCACACCCTTTGCCATATTGGACATGTGTATATTTTTTAATTGTAACAATGTCAACGGTGGGTTATGGTGATGTGTACTGCCATACAGTTTTAGGACGAACGTTCCTTGTGTTTTTTCTCCTCGTCGGCTTGGTAAGTTAAAATTCACATATTTTTAATTGAAACAAAAAAAGATAAAGTATACAAATATAAATTCAGCAAAGAGGAACTTTCCATTCTGCTGACTCTTTTATGTAAAATTAAAAGAAAATTGAAAAACAAAGCATTGTTGCTTGCAGCTTAAAGTCAGACAACGAGCTGCTATATTTGTCATTTCTAGTTGTTCGTCAAAAAAAACAGAGCATCAACTGTAAATACAAAAATAAAGAAATTCGCGTCGAATTGTAAAAAGAAGAGTCAAAGTACATTTTTTCTGAAATTTTACTTATTTGACCTACATCTTGTCTCCTCCTTTCTGTTTCTCTTTTAACAACAAAACAAAATTCTTTATTTCTCATTCATTTCACCAGAATTTTCCTAATTTACCTATTAAACCATTTCTCTTGGGATCAGTTAGGTATTGTGATTATTGTTAATCAAATCAATTCTTGTAATTGTTTTATTGTGTATGACGTATTTTGATATTTTCTACCACCTTCTATTTTGCATGATATCTTTTTCAGCACTGCGCAAACTGCTTATTATTGCTTCTATTATTATCCCTGTTGTTATTATTACTAGCACAAAGTTGTCTGCTTGTAGTAACTTTGATTTATTTTAGTCCTAAGAAAAAGGAAGGAGGTCCATTTTTGTTTATTTTTGCTATTAGTGATATTATTTTTTTTGGTAATATTAAGTTAATATAAAGTCAATTAAAGGACCTCCTGCTATTTCTTGTTTGTATTGTCGTCCTGTTTCCACTTTTTTTTTCAAATCTAAAGCACTAGGAATGTTTGTTTTCCAGGCGATATTTGCTAGTAGCATTCCAGAAATCATAGATCTAGTAGGCACTAGGTCCAAATACAGCGGTGAATACAAGAGAGAGCATGGAAAGAGGTACAGTTCGTGTTTGTGGGAAATATGACTAGATACTCATTTTTTTTCGAAACTTTAATATTCAAAGGAATTAGCCATATTTCCCAAGAACCAACCAGTGAAAAAAAGTCCATTATTTCTTGTCAGCCAGGAAAGGTTAAAGTTATTAACACCACCCGAAAGCATGTAGGATTTTGTCACGGTTACGAGAGATAATATTTTTGGTTTTTAAAACACAGCCAGCCCCGCACACGTTATTCTTAATTTCTTCAAACTGTATATGTTTTTGTTTTTTTTTTCTAATTCTCTATACCCTTTGTATTTTCTGTTTCTTGCAAAAATTCCCCATGCACTAACTGTGGACGTTTGCGTAGTGATGATTACAGTAGCCTGCACAATTTTAGAGTTTCCTTCAAGTTTCCAGTCACAATCCTGAATTCATAAAAAAATGAAGCCTAGCCTTTGTTGATGAAGGTTTCGTTTAAATCCTTCAAGTAGTCATTTATCCAGAAAAAGTCCAGCTTCCCAAGTTTAAATCAATACACACGATATCTAAGAGATTTCAATAAGCAATAGAGACAGTAACCTGAATGAAACGATAATTTTTCTGGAATATTCTTTAATTGAAATTGTAAGAATTATCGTTTTTTGCGTTTATATTGCGTACGCTTATTTCAATGTTAAAGTAAAACGCAAATAAAAAGGTGCTGTCGAAAAATAAATAAAAATAGTAGTAGTAGATTAGATATAAAAATTTTGGGGTCCGAGGAGGAGCCTGATGGGGTGTGTGGGTTGTTAGGCCGTATTTGCCAGCTGGATTCCTGAGATCACAGAGCTTGCTGCCAATCGATCCAAGTATGGCGGGAAATACAGCAAAGATATACGACGCAGGTATTAAGCCAAGATTGCTACACTATTCCACTTTATAATTTTATATTTTCATTTATTCATTATTATATCATCTTTATATATTATATATGTTATATATTTATATGGATATATAAATATATAACATATATACACATTACACATATACATATATCCACTTGGAATGGCGCTCCTACTACCATTTGTTACTGATTTTTATTGTTTTTATTATAAGTTTTTCTTCCATGAGTTTGTAGCACTTGGGTTATGCTTGGCGCTACCGGTAACTTAGCACCCAAAACAGAAAAAATGGACTCATTAATAAAAGTACAATACTGATAGTTCAAATGGTATTAGTTATTTTCTTTTTCTGTTTTAGGTTTAATTTAGCAATTTAATCATATTTTTTTTAGATTATTTACGGCATGCTGGGCTACCTGCCTGGTTT
This sequence comes from Iselma pallidipennis, assembly GCA_037464855.1. Lineage (NCBI taxonomy): Eukaryota > Metazoa > Arthropoda > Insecta > Coleoptera > Meloidae > Iselma > Iselma pallidipennis. Next base: position 128,249 of record JAZBHA010000056.1, on the reverse strand, counting down.
TTTGATAATAATTGAAATAATATTGCATTCTGTATGCTTAACCTACAAATAAAAATTAACACAAAAATCTGCATTAATGCTTTCTTTAACATTTTCTACTGTAAATTGCTTATATATTTTATTTAATGTCAGAAGGTGAACAATTTTGGTATAGTTTATTTTCAAGTACTAGGCATACAGAATGGGATGATACTGAGATCCTACAATAGTTATAGAACATAGTTGGTTTTGTAGATGATTTTGTAGCACCAAAGCCTGCACAAGCCTGCTAGAGCCACGCACGGCCGCGCTACATCGATAAAAGTGCAGGACGACTGTTATCATAAGATCAAAGAATACCAAAATTAGGGTAGAAAATCTCAAATTTACCGGCGCCAACGAAACAGAAGAACAAGAATTGTTACCTGTAAGGCTCCTCTAATTGGACTAGATTTACATTTTGACCGTGCATTTATTTTTTATTTTATTTTTTATGTCGGGCAATATCCCAATCCTTTTCTTTGATCCTAATTCCACAATTTTATACAATAAAGTCATTAATCGGTAGACGGCTATGTCTGATTCTGTCAGTATTTGGCCGACTTTCGATTATTATTTCCCTTAATTCTTCAAAGCTAAAAATTTATTTAATAACAACAGCAAAACTTTACCTTTTCTATTGTCTCTTGTCTTGGCATCTAGGCAATATTTGCGAGTTGTATTCCTGAGATCATTGACTTGATCGGAACTAGACCAAAGTATGGTGGCACCCTGAAGAACGAAAGAGGCAGAAGGTGAGAATCACAAAAATTTTGAAGTATTTTTTTAATAAATAAATTTGTATAAATAGAATGTTGTTGAACAAAAACGGGACCGGTCTTTGATAATTTTTTTTGTGTGTTGCCCAGAGGCAGACATAATAAAACCGAAGTTGTTTTTCAACCCTGCACGCTTTTCTTCCAAAATATACCTTTTTGTTGATGTTTCCGATTTTTTAACTATCCTATATTTTCTTTTTTTTTTGTGTTCAATTCTTATTGTATCGATGTTCATCCTCTTTTCTCAAATTTCCATTGTGACTTTCTCCTCTTCTCCTGGGGCATGCGGGTGTGTTAGATGTTTTTTTTTCTTTTAATGGTTTGGGGCTGGGTCTTCACCATGCCCAGGAGGAAATCGATGTTTAGCGAGTGAGATGCATGAAATGGCATGCAAGATTACCGTGCCACCCGACAATTGTGCGTGGCCAGGCTGTGTGCACAGGCGCTCACCTTGTACATAATAGAAAATAGTACAATACATATATGCATTTACTTATTATAGAAGTACCTTTTTTTTAGAATAAGATAATAGATCAAGCCAGTTTCTGATAAAATCTTACTACAGCTATATGCCTCTTTGAATTTATTAAAGCTGTATTGATATGCAGTTTCAAGCTCTTATCAGAAATTTTCTTCAACTAATTAGACACTAAAGTAGCACTTTTTGCATGTTAATTTTACTTAACTATTTAACCAGTTCTAGAATATTTTCAGAAAAACCTTTTATGGTTTGTTAATAGATATTTTTCTGTTCGATTTGTGCTAGTTTTCGGATTGTTTCACCTCATCATCAAAAAGTTTTCGTTGCAGAAAGAAATTACTCGAAAGTGAATTTTTTTTGCAACGATTCAAAAATATATTTTACCAGTTGATTAAAAGATTAATTAGAATTTGTTCAAAACAGGCATATCGTCGTTTGTGGCCACATCACTTATGAATCAGTATCACACTTTTTAAAAGACTTTCTACATGAAGATCGAGAAGATGTGGATGTTGAAGTTGTATTTCTACACAGGTAAAAATCCGTTAATTGTTAAATTCTTTAGTAACAGCACCAATTGATACCTTTTGCTAATTTGAAAGAATCGAGTATAACAGGGTTAACGCAAGAATCTCAATATGAAGTTTATGTAAAAATATCCATTAATTTTTTAGAAAGGAACCGGATTTGGAGTTGGAGGGTCTCCTGAAACGTCATTATACAACAGTGGAATTTTTTCAGGGAACAATGATGAACGCTGTAGACCTTGAACGTGTCAAGGTACCTTGGGAATTTTTAATTTCATTTGGATTCTTGGACCATTTTTGTTCGTTGAATATCGCTTTTATACCTCGTTGCACATTTTTTTTCTCCGAATCCAATGATTTCTCCTTTAAAATGATCACACAAAAATTTCACTATTAATTAAAATCAATAATAAAAGGACAAATCGTTGGAGAATATTTGCAGCGTGTAGTGGGATCTTACAATTAGTCACAGTCTGCCTTTCTGCTGCATGGTTACTTGCTCAAAATTGGAGACAATTCGTAGACAATATGTATATCATCATAATTATTTATAAAACAATTATTTAAAATCCCTCCTTGAATTTTCCATCAATGTTTTTTTTCTGTGGTTAACTGTTGGAATGTGCAGGAAACCACCAGATCTCGAACTGGAAGGTCTATTCAAGAGACATTTCACAACTGTAGAGTTCTTCCAGGGTACCATCATGAACCCTATTGATCTACAAAGGGTTAAGGTAAGTGTTAGGGACTATCAAAAACACTTGACAAGACCAGAGACATCGGTGTTTATTGATTATTTTTATTGTTGTTTTTCTGAATGGTACTTGATCTGTCACTTGTACATACTTAACAAGGAAACCCAAATAAAAAAAATACTCTATATATATAGAAGAACACTAACAGCCCTTAATAATTTCTTTATTTTATTGTTTTATTTTTCAAATTTAATTTTTTATCGGGAAAACATGTCGAGATATTCTTAAAACAATGACACAAATTACCCTCAACTCAAATAAAAAGTTAGCATCTAACAGCCTGAGATTAGCGGTAGGATAACAAGTCCTAACATCAGGCCCAAGTTATATTGTGGTAAGTCAGGCTCTCTATATTTTTCTATATAGTGGAGCAAAGAACATGCCACCACGACGATTGAATTTATTTTAATTTACCTGTTCCAAAACGGAAAAACCCTCCCAAAAACCTGTAGTGTTTTGTATTGCATGATTTCTTTTAAAAAATTATTCCTAGCCTATTCAAATGAACGTGTTACGTAGGATGAATTAGAAATTTTTATGTGGAATGTTAGGAAATTTTCTATCATTGCATGGTTTCACGATATTTTACAATTTAGAATAAAAATGACACAAGTTTTACAAGAAAAAAACAGTAACAACTCTTCAACAATATTGTTAATGAGAAAAATAAGGGTTTAAACCTTTAAAAATTTATTACCTGTTAGATATTAGGGCATTGAGTTGTTACTGAAATTTCAGCCACATAAATATTTTCGCACTCTATTTTCATAGAAATGGAGAAGATATTTATGTGGTTATCTTGATAGGTTGTCAACAAATTTGTAATAATTTTAATTCGTCAGGTACATGAAGCTGATGCTTGTCTGGTCCTGGCCAATAAGTATTGTCAAGATCCAGATGCTGAAGATGCTGCTAATATTATGCGAGTAATTTCAATAAAAAATTACAGCGACGATATTAGAGTAATAATACAATTAATGCAATACCATAATAAAGTAAATCTTAAAACTATTGTCTTTAAAAATTAATTTTTATCAATTAAAACTTTCTTAGGCTTATCTTCTAAACATTCCTTCATGGGACTGGAAACAGGGTGATGATGTTATTTGTTTAGCTGAATTAAAATTGGGCTTTATTGCTCAATCATGTTTAGCTCCAGGCTTTTCAACAATGATGGCCAATTTGTTTGCAATGAGATCTTTCAAGACGGTGAGTTTTGTTTCGTTTTCAATTTTTACTTTTGTGTGGACTATTCTTGAAAGTGTCAACAGCAGAAAAAGATTCGTGGCTAAATATCAAAAAAAAAAAATTCTTTAAATTTACTTTATATTGAATACTTAAATGGTTACAGTCACCAGAGATGCAGGTGTGGACCAATGACTATTTGAGGGGCACAGGCATGGAGATGTATACAGAAAAACTGAGTCCTACATTTATAGGCATGCCATTTGCTCAGGCCACAGAGTAAGTCGGCAATGAAAAAAAATTAAGAATATTATTTCATGGTGACTATAATGATGTCAGTTTATATAATGACAATGATGCACTCCATATGTTCATGCAGAGCCCTCTGTTAAATCATTATTACTTTACGGAAATCTATCATAGACAATTCCTAGAAGATAATCTGAAGAGCGAAGTATAACGAATGTAGCTCTAGATAAAAAAAAAACAAATAGAGCTACAGATATACTCAATGAAATTAGAACATTTAGAATATGATACTGCTCTTCAGAATTGTTTTTCAGGAGAACTTCTCAATATTTTGTCAGCTTTTAAGAATCATGACACCACGAAAGAGAAATATATCAGCTATACATATTTTCTGCAAGCTTTTGTGTAAATCTGCTGTTGATGTTTTTCGTCCTTTTTTAAACTTTAAAGAATGAGCCACTTTTTCTCCTTTTACAGTTTCGATATTATCCATTTTTTCTTTTAGAACTCAATTATATTTTCAAGCCTATCCGCTAATCCTGCTCCCCAAATCCTTCTAATTTTCTCTGTTCCTTCGAATAACTTTTATAAATCATGATTTAATTTAACGTCCTCCTATCAAAATACCATTAATTCTTGTCTTCTGGGCTGCAGTGAGTGTACGGCAAGCAACACTAATTTTATTACTGAACAAGTGTTTAGATGTATTATATACCTATATATATATACATCTATTATATAATTATGTATGCTCTTATAATGGGCTGGTTGTGGTTTGTGACATGCCAAGTGTTTGAGTGGCGATTTTTGTATTGTGTGGTTTCAGTCTCCTGATACGCAAGTCTGGCAGAACGATTACCTGCAAGGCACAGGATGCGAGATGTACACTGAGACTCTGTCCCCCTCGTTCACAGGCATGACATTCCCTCAGGCCAGCGAGTAAGCTCTCTTTTACCACCAGCATTATCAACACGCAACACAAAATTTTTTTCTTGACAAAAAAATAACAACATTGAAACCTTTTTTTTTTGACAAATATGTATCTTTGTTTTCAATCACATCCATCACTAAAACTGACTGGAAACTAATCAACGGTTTTCCAGAACTATTGTACTTACTGACACCACTATCATTGCTATTACAGCAGAATACAAAACATTTTTTTTTCGTATTTAATACTAACAAAGATCAAATTTGAAATGTGCCTGTCTTGTTTTTACTGTAGGTATTTGTGTGTTAACCCTATAGAATATATTCAAATTGCCTTTCATTAGATTGGTTTGTTTTCGATCAGAATGATGTTTTTTTGACATTAAAAGGATTTTGATATATTTTATTTTGTTATACTTTTTAAGTTTTATTATTATTATTATTATTATTATTATTCCCGGGTTAGATGGAATGAATTTTACTGTAATATTAGAGTAGAAGTAGAGAATGAAAGCACCAAACTATGACTTACAATTAGCTTAAATATGTGTAGAGCTTGAGTTTTCATTTTAATCATTTTTATTAAGATTTGCTTTAGCTGTGTTAATCTTATCGAATTTTCTTAAATTGAGTCACTTAAAAGTACTTATTACTTTAATCCATTTTATTTATACTGAAAATTATAGAAATAACAGAAATAATAATAAAAATAAAATAAAACAGCATGCATGAACTGGCGTGCATTTTAATGCTTGTAAACATTTAGCTAATAGAGAAATTTTAAGTTAACAGATGTAGTTACAATTAAATTAATATTTTGTAGATAACTTGAAATTTCTTTTATTTCTATTTTTCACTATTTATCTTTATATAAAAAAATATATTAAACAATTTTGAACTTTAACAGATTGTGTTTCACCAAATTGAAACTCTTATTGTTGGCTATCGAAGTCAAAGGTATAGAAGGTGCCGATACGAAAATTTCAATTAATCCAAGAGGAGCTAAAATTGTTGCTAATACTCAGGGATTTTTCATTGCACAATCAGCTGATGAAGTCAAAAGGTAATTTAATTGACTTTGTATTTATAAGATTTTAAATGAAAATTTCAATTAATTTTGACGAAATTTTTACAGAGCATGGTTTTATTGTAAGGCCTGTCATGACGAAATCAAAGATGAAACACTCATCAAAAAATGCAAATGCAAAAATTGTGAGTTTCATTGTTTATTTAATTTATTTTACATAAAAAGAGTTTTTCAATTTTGTTTGTCTGACAAAATATGATTGCCTTTGTATTAAACAAACACTAATTTTCAAATTATTCATAATATTTATGCGTTTTTTATGAAGTACATGCTTCAACTGTCGATACTATTGTTACACATCTTACTCATAGACAATTTTCAACACCTCAGAATAAAATTTATTTAACTAAAAGTTAGTTTAAAAAACTAAAAATATTTCAACGAACCCATATTGAAAAATTGAATTTATGAAAATGTATCATGTCAAAATTTTCCGTATTGTATGCCTTAAAAGTGACTCGTTTTTTAAAATATATTTGTGGTGGCTTTTAGTGGCAGTTCAGCAACGTAACTGGTCCTACGATCTAGGTAATTGATACGATCTATAATTGACACTAGATCTGTCTAGATCCTGCCTGATGGATCGGCTCCTTTCCTTTTTCTATATTTTTTCTTACACTTTTTTTCATTTTACATTTCTACTTTTTTTAAATAGTTTTGGCTATCGTGTTTTTTCTACTTATATTATAATGCATTCGAATTACACATTCCAATATGGTTTTTTGCATAATTAATTCATATTAAATTACAACTAGTTCTAGCCATTTGGTATGTGTAGTTTTTCTATATTTCTTTTAAACGTACGTATTTCTAACAAATCCAAGTTTTTTTTTGGAAACGAAACGTAGTTTTTTCTCTTGTAATTAATTTTAACACAAAATTGAAAGAGAAATTTGCTGAAAATTTTGCCTGCGTATACGGAATGTTAATTTTATGACACACACATTCTGTACCCTCTTTTGCACAAGTTTTTCTTAATTGCATGGTTAAAAACCCATTTACGTATCGAAAATTACAATATAATACGCTAAAACAAACACAAAGTGTAAGTATTTTCATTTTTGGGAAGGCAATTTTAATCAAAAGCGTTATGATTGTATAAAAATCATTTTAAATTATATGTTTTTACCCTGGGCTTCCACTTAATCCATAATTACCCATTTTTACCGTTTTTTTCTTCTTCTCTTATTTTTTGTGTGTGGAAACGAAGTTTTGAAAACAAAATCGATTTTTTTGTTTTTTTCTTACATTTCTTTTACAGATGTTGGAATGATCATGATGCAGACAGGCATGTTCAAACAGGGGCTTAACTCCTCCTATCAAAGATGTCTGGATGGTATGCCATCCCAACATTTTGAATAAATACATATTTATACCATGCTTCGCGCCTGCTGCTTATTATTTTTATTGTTTTTTTATTATTTTTTTTGAAAGAAATTGGTGTTTCTTTTGAAATTTTTTACAGCTCGACTCACGTTGCAGTTGCATTTCTACTAAAATTCTCCATATTTCTGATTTCTTGAACAATGAGAATATTTTATTAATAATTGGAGAACATCAGCACTCAAGCTTCTTTTTTTTAATCAAAGACGAAAAAAGTTGTTGCTAGTTGATCGGCTGCTTAGACTTAAGTCTATTGTATGGCTATTGAAGTTAATTACTTAACTAATTAATTTTTGAGTTATGTAAATGGGATCAGAGCACATTTTGTTATCAATGTAGTGCTAAGCCTTGAAAAGGATCAGGCATTAGGCTTTCTCAACGTTTTTTTTTAATAGCATCATTAGTCAATATATGATTTTGTTCGCCTGTGTTTTCAAGGAGTTTTTGAGAAAAATTTCGGATATGTACATATGTATATTTTTTGAAGAAATCCACAGTCACCTTTTCTACCCCCTTATATATGCCCAGGGTCGTATTTGTAAATTTTTACAAATCATCACCAAAAAAACAAAACATGTATAAATATTTGCTACCACTAACTTTATCTATGATTTCTGTCTGGTTTTTGCTGTACAGTGGCAACATTCAGGAAAGGCGTGAGGGCCATTCAAATGGTCGGCCGGGCAAGTACGTATAGCAAACATCTCACCTAATCACTATCTACACATCATGTCTTTTTTTTTCGTTATTGTTCTAAAATTTATTTTGAAAAAACACTTCCGAAATTTGTACCGTTCTTTATTTCTGTCAATTTTATTTTTGTCCCAGATCTTTTTGTCGTGTGTCTTTTGTAAATATTTTGTGAAATTTGAACACGAAATTGTGTGCATGCGGCACGATCATACATACGTGAAATTCAGTGTGAATGAGTGTGGGTGTATTATTTTTTCCCCCCTAACAGTCTTTTATTGAAATCGTGCCGCATGAATCAACATGTATATGGTGTCGATATAATTGATTGATGAGAAGCATTTTTGAGTTTAAGGAAAATTGGCCGTACTCGTGGCATCGATTCTATTTTTATTTCGTTAAAAATTGGCTTGACATTTGTCAACATTTGTTTTCTTTTTGTTCATTTTCATTCATTTCTTTTTTTCAAAATATTCGATGTGTTAGATTGATGTAAAATCAGGCATTAGTGGTGTATTTTTATATAGAAAAGGTGTTTAGGATTTATATTTATTATTTTTTACTTCAATCATTTCACACATATTTCTCAGAAATTGATGAAATTTTCAAAAATTCATCAATTTCTTTCATTCTACTCCTGTTAACTGGCTAATTCTTCATTCATCATCACTTACATTTACATCACTACTCTCTAACCGAAAAATTTCACAAACTTGTCCATTTTAATTTGGTATGCAGGCGAGGACTTCACACATTCAAGTAAGTTTTATACAATTTTTAAAAAGGGAAAAGCAAAATTATATCAAAATTAAAATTGAACAAATGGCAACATCTCAACGAAGGGCTCGACCGGATCACACATTTTTTGAACTCTGACAAAATATTTTTTGAAAAACCAATTAGATCCAACTACATCTATTCTTTCTCACTTTTTCTATATCTATCTCTTTTACTCTCACTACTATTAGATGCTATAAAACAGATGTGAATGGGTGCATGAACTTTTTTTGTAGCATTTTGCATGTTGACGTTGTTATATATTTGCAAAGCATGATTTTCTATTCTATAAATTTTGCACTACTTATTATTAGAATTATAATCAACAGTAATTCTTAGAGAGTTAGAAAAAAATCGAAATTTCTCTAAGACTCTGTTTAGATTGGATTAGAGAAATTTCCTTTGATCAAATCATATTCACCCTTCACTAGATTGAATTTTGTCGGATTGAAGGGTGAATATTCTTTATTATTGAGAACAAAAAGTATATGATAGTTGTATACTATTTAGTTTAGAAATTAGGAATTAATAGTGTAGGGTATAGATATATAGTTGAATGTGCGAGACTGGTTTGTAATTTACAGATGACCATCATCCTCCTCCTACTTTTACACCACCAGAGTTGCCCAAGAAAGTACATGTCAGAGGTATTTTACAAATATTTAATAAAATTAGGCTTTAGTTTTGCTGTTTTGTTCGTTTAGATTTCATTTCTAACCCAGCACAAAAAGAAACAAAGAATGTTCAATAATTAAATTATTATAATATTGATATAAATACAAAAAATGCACTTCCCACAAATTTTTGTTCCCTCGTGATATTTTTTTTTGTTTTTTTTTCAAGAAAAAATGTAATTTGCTTCTTGATAAACTCTGCCAATTTCCCTAAATAATTCCCAGCATTGTTCCTACATGCTTACCTTTTATTTTTGTAGATCAGATTGTCGTTAGGGTAGATTATCCGAAATAATAAACTTCTTTAATTAAGTTTAGTGATGATTTTACTAATAATGGTTTCTTTACAGGTGATATGAACAGGCACGATGACATGCACTGTAGGTTTCTATCATTAATCTTAAGTTCCTTATGTTCAAAAAAAAAATTGATTTTTCAGTGACCCATCGCAACCACAATCAACAAAGGAACAGTACAGCACCAAATATGGTAAATTCAATAAAACAAGTAAATAAAGTGAAACCAAACGTAACCAGATCTGAAAACATGTCATCACCTGGTTATAATTCAAGGTAATTCCATTCGTTACTTCCCTTCTACTGGAAAAGTAAAAACATTAATAATGATAAATTCAGAGCTAATTTTTTATTAAATTTTCAATCTTTAGCTTTACTACTACGTCTGAAATCAACTGACTGAAATTTACTATTAAAATCAACTAATACGATTGATAACACTTTCTTAGCTGAACATCACCCTATTTACTTGCCGTCAGTGTAATATTTCTGTTTCTGCTACAATTTAAAGCTTACTACAGTAACTTTAAAATACAGTAGATCTGCAGAAATTTTCAGATTTCCAAAAGTTTGCACTGACACTGGCTGCACTGCATGTTTCAAATATTGTCAATTTTATCACTCAAATATGAATAATGTTTCTTCTTCACCTTAATTTTTATAGAGAACAATTTGCAAAATTTCCAATTTATAAATCATGAGAATACATAGGGTGGTGAGTTGTCCTAAAACGTTCTCCTATTCTACAACTGTTCTTAATTTATAAAATTCATCCTTATGACACTTTGGGGTCATTTTCTTGAATATTTTTGAAAATTCTCCCCTTATAAATAAAATAGAAATTGGTTTGACATGTGGTGTGCTATCAGCAGTGTGCTGTTTTCAGACAACCGGAGCAGGACACTACAACTTATGCCGGCTATCATCTTGCCTATGAAGTCAAAAAACTCATGTACGCTTTAGCCAATAAACTTACACTATCAGTTTTTGTTTTTAAAATTCTTTTTGTTTATTTTTTATGTCTTAAAAAGTAATTGTTGCTGCTTGCTTAATGGTTGTGTTGAATTTTCGCTCTCTAATGATTACACGAACAACAATAACGCTAAATTTTTTGATGTAATTTTTTAGTTTTTTATGTTATTCTTGCTTTAGAAACACTTACAGTAAATACAAATCACTGAATAACAGAGCTAACTTTTTTATGAAATTATTTTTTTTTACAAAAAATATTGTAATTTTGATGATTTATTTTTAAATTTAGCTATAATGCTAATAAGTTGCTTTTTATTTTTGATTTGTATTTAGCAAACTTATACAAATTAAGTTTTTCTTATCTGCAACCACGGTGTCTGCTGATAGTCAAACCAAAAATTCCACTTTTATATCTTAAATCCCCCCAATATTTGGGTGCATGATGTTTGATAACTCCCCCAGAAAAGAAATGGTTGTAAATACCTTTTTTATATTTACTACTATTGTAGTTCTGATGAATTTTTTGATGATTAACGATAGGTAAAATCAGAGCCGGACTGAATGAAGATATTGGGAGATTTTCCCGGGGCCAATGAATCTTTGGCGTCCAGGCGCTGCCACTAATCTTTTAAGGTGTTTTGTTTTTCGGTTGTTAATTGAAGAGGGTCCTGAGTAAAATCTAATTCATCAAGAAATTCATCTTTGATGTTGCTTTATTTTTCTTCAACTTCCTTAAGAACTTTTTTCTACTTTTCTGTAAAATTCTTTTTCAGAATTTTCTAGCTCTAGCCAGTTTTGATTGGAGTGCATGATTTTGTTACCAAAAAAAAAACTCATTTTTCTTAGATTCTCCCATTTTTTTTGCATAGCTGGAGTATCCTCCTTCTCTCCCCAATATTAGTTGGTCGTATAACTGCATTAAGGAATGAGCTAAGTCTGTAGACTGCAAGTTTGTCTTCCTGAAAAAAAAGAACTCAATAAACAAATTGAAAAAAACTAATTATAATGTTTTTTTTCTTTTTTCGAAAAAATTTCCAGGCCAACAAGTCGCGGTAGTGGTGGTAACAATCAAAATAATAATGGTGTCGCATTACCGGTCGGCTTAGCCGATGACCAAGCGAAAGATTTTGATTTTGAAAAGACTGAAATGAAGTACGATAGTACAGGGATGTTTCATTGGGGTCCAGCAAAAGGTCTTGAAGAGTGCATCTTGGTATAGTTTTCAATTATTTGTTTCTTGAAATCAATTTTTTTCTTTTTACTAACAAAATTCTTTAGGATCGCAATCAAGCAGCTATGACAGTATTGAATGGTCATGTTGTGGTGTGTTTATTTGCCGATCCAGATTCACCATTAATTGGTTTAAGAAATCTAGTAATGCCATTACGTGCCAGTAATTTTCATTATCATGAATTAAAACATGTAGTTATTGTTGGATCTGTTGATTATATACGAAGGGAATGGAAAATGCTGCAAAATTTACCAAAAATATCAGTTCTCAATGTAAAACTTTTATCTTTCAAATTTACTAAAAGTGTTACGATTTTTTTTCAATTTTAAGGGTTCACCGTTAAGTCGAGCTGATTTACGGGCTGTTAATGTCAATCTATGTGATATGTGTTGTATTTTATCAGCAAAAGTTCCAAGTAATGACGATCCAACATTAGCTGATAAAGAAGCGATTTTAGCATCACTAAATATAAAAGCTATGACTTTTGATGACACGATCGGTGTACTGAGTCAAACAAATGGAGAGAATGGTGCAGGAACACCTGTGGGTAGTCCCATAATACTTCAACGAAGAGGATCCGTGTACGGGGCGAACGTCCCGATGATTACAGGTAAATAATTAGGCTTCAAGTTTAACAAATAAATGAATTTTTGCTTTTTACGTATTTAGAACTGGTGAATGATAGTAATGTCCAGTTTCTGGATCAAGACGACGATGATGATCCTGATACGGAATTATATTTGACGCAACCCTTTGCTTGCGGTACAGCTTTCGCTGTTAGTGTTCTAGATTCTTTAATGTCGACGGTAATTCTTAACCAAATCATTTAAAACAAGCATTCTAAAGAAAATATTTTTGATATTTCTAGACTTATTTCAATCAAAATGCCTTAACTTTAATTCGATCATTAATAACGGGTGGCGCTACACCTGAATTAGAATTAATTCTGGCTGAAGGAGCGGGACTTCGAGGAGGCTACAGGTACATGAACCTTTAATTTTAATTATAAACAACCAATTTTTTAATGTTTTGGAAAAAAATTGTAGCACACCTGATAGCTTATCGAATCGTGATCGATGTCGTGTTGGTCAGATATCATTATATGATGGACCATTAGCTCAATTTGGTGAAACTGGGAAATATGGAGATTTATTTGTTGCTGCTTTAAAACAATTTGGAATGTTATGTATAGGTTTATATAGATTCAGGGATACAAGTTCCTCATGTGATGCTAGTAGTAAACGCTATGTGATAACGAATCCACCTGATGATTTTCAATTATTACCTACAGATCAGGTAATCTGGTTTTCAAGGGTGGTTGTTGTTTTTTCTTTTAAATAAATAATTCATCTTTTATGTTCAGGTTTTTGTGCTGATGCAATTCGATCCTGGTCTTGAATATAAACAAGTTCGTGGACGTTCAGGTACTGGTCAAGGGAGCGGTACAGGTGGTGGCGGCACCAACAAGGACGACAACTCTTGACTATTGCTTTGTAGCGCCCTTACTGATGGCCCCTATTCCTACATTTAAAGAAGAATAGGGTCAAGGAATTGTACCCACCATTCCAATCTTGTGTTGTTTTTTTTTAATATTAGATGTAGTTCTTATTATCATTGTTCCAGTTATCTTATTTTTTCTCTTTTATTTTTAGTTAAATATTTGATAATTTAACTAATTTCTTTCCCTTATTTTACTTAGATTTATGTTTATTTTAATCTGAGTGGGTGTAATTACTAACCATGTGTGAGGTCGCTACGCTATACTAACAACTTTTCTGATTACGGTCAGATATTTGAAGAAAGTAAAAGTAAATCTAATAATACCCTTGAGTGCGGGAAGAAAAATGCAAAATGAACTGAAACTAATGACAAAAATACAAAAAAAAAACTCAAAATTATTGTAAAATTGTAAAATACTATGTGACGCCGATCCCTTAAAAAATCTATATATAAAAAAAATAAATAAAAAATAATTTAAAAAAAGCTGTTGTGCCATGTGGATAGACTGAGTGAAATTATGAGCTTTTTATAGAGTGTACATGATTTAGGATATTACTATTATTATTATTATTATTATTATTAATTATTATTATCATTATTATTATTATTATTATGTAAATGTTAGAATCTGCAGAGGTGGGTGTTATTATTAATTGTTAATTCATTAATTATTATCATTAGGGCAAAAAATATGACCTAATTGTTATTATGAAACTAAGTTTTTTTTACATAAAAAAACGAATAAATTCTAGTTAGATGTTGAATTGTTTAATCGAATTATTAATATAATTATTATTAAAAGTCAAATAAATAAAGTAAATAAATAAAAAAAAGGATAATGCACTTTATTTTTAAATGTAAAGGCAAACAGGAATTGTAAAATATTGTAAATTTTCAAAATGATATTTAAATTGTGATATTTGTAAATAATTAGTTAGTATTTTATTAATTACCTTATTTGTCAATTTGTACACGAATTTGTGTGATTTTTCTCGTTTCCCCGCTCCTCTCTATCACTTTCACTCACTTTTCTTTATTCTAAAATTTGACAATGTACGATTTCTATCTTGATTTAGCAATGTTAACATTTCAATGATAGGTAAAATTAAAGACAAACACCACTAATTAAAATTTATGATAAATGATAAAAATAGAGTTCACGTAGTTTTTTTTCTTGATTGTTTTTCAATGTTATTATGGAAAAAGGCCCATCTCTGATCATTAAAAAAAAAATTCAAAGAAAATTTGGCCAATTGCTGCAATTTCACATGTGTGTCTTGTTATTTTATATGAAAAAATTTGTTTATTTTAGTGCCAATGCACTAGAATTGTTAAAAAAAGGGTTTGAACAAAACAACAGAAAACAAAGAATTCTCGTACCTAAAGAAATTATTCATGTACTCCTCACGCTTTTTCGTAATATTGAAAAAAATATATAGGTATATTAAAACAAGTTTTGGTGTTTGAATTTGAGTTTAGAGCGTGAGATGCGACTGCTCTTCTTAGATTTTAGAGCTTTTTTTAAATACTTTACTATAAATTTTTTTACGTAATTGAATAAACGTAAAATTACACAAAAGATTTGCTCTAAACGAATTTTAAATAATAAAGAAAAATATAAATATACAGAACAATCACTGAATGTTTTTATTGTACTGCATTATGGATAAATAAAAATAAAAATAAATTAATAAAAAAAATATATAACAAAAAAATAATTCAACAGTGAAGGTTCTGTATGAATAATGCACTTTGCATTTAAATTACTAACTACTATTGTTGATGTTATATGATTGTTAAATAAAGATGTAAATTGTACAGAAAAAATGTGCGATAAAATAAAAATGCTCTATTTGAAATAATTTGAAGTGCTTGCTTATATTAATAATAATTAATTGGATAATAATTAATTAATAATTAAATAATTAATTAATAATTAATTAATAATTAATTAATAATTAATTAATAATTAATTAATAATTAAGGAGTCTATAATTGCAGATTACTGCAATTATAGACTCCTTTTTTTATGTCTTATCAGCCAAATCCTTTCCACCATACGTTGCATTCCTCTTTCAAGCAACAACTGTGTGAAATTTGTTTGATGTCCTTTGCATAATAATCATTGTTTTATTTAGAAAAGCACAGGGAAACGACATGGAACACCTGTGTCCTTTCGTAACTTTGCACGAGATATCCTTTATGGCGATTAAATTTTCATTACTTTTCATTGGATTTTCGTTAAAAACTAAGTTTTCTCTACCTTGAATTTCCTTAGCTCCTACACACCACTATATCCATGCTACAGTTTTCCATGGTTAGACAAGTACTTTGCAATAAATATTTTGTAATTTGTTTTCTCTAGTTTCTCCAAAAATTTTGGCCGAAGGACCAAATACTGCAATTTTTTTTAAACAATATTTTGCCCATGTGAATCAAATTTCACCTCTATAGTTATATATCTATCCTTGTTAGTACCACAACCATAAATAGCATATGGCCAGTGTGACCCCGGCCGTAGGTGCTAAAAATTGGTTTGTGAAATCTGATAAGAGTAAAATCTTGACCCTCACTTCTTGCACGCATAGAAATCCTTTGACTTCTAAAAATATGGCGTGGTTTTTGCATTTGCCCATCCTAGTTACGGCTCTGATTACTACCACTAATTCTGGTTTCTATCCTTCGTTGTATAGGTATGCTTGTCACTATTGACGAGGGTGACCATTTATATTTATGGTGAATTCAGGACAAAAATAAAATTCGTTCCAAGAAAATTTTACACAATATTTATGTGTAGCCCTTTCGGTATTAGGTAATTTAACTTGGTAGATGACTCGAATTTTATTTTAGGAATTGGAAACCAAAAATAATTTAAAAAGATGATTTTACACTTAAGAAAAAAAATAAAATTTAACAATCACTTCCTAAAAATCAGGACATTCAGTGCATTTTTTGAAAAACCAGTATAAATAAGATGAAGTTTTTAATCAGGACGGATGCTTAAAAATGTTTTCATTTATAAATGGGAGATGACCGTCTACGAAAACGAGGACTTGCTTACAGAATGTAGTTTAATTATCGAAATAGCCCTCTTTGCCCAGGCCGTACTGGAGTAGTTTGAATTCGGGGTGACTTGACTACAGTGTTACAACTGACATCCGTTTAAGATCATCGCCCATATTTTGAGCAAAAAAATCAATTTAATAAGTGCTCCAAAACCAAACTGGGTAGAAGCAGGTCTCTTGGATCTACCCCGAAAAGTCACTCCCTTATAGAGGCAAAAGGACCTCGCCAGACGAAGCAAAAGGTGTGAACACGTAAGTATGAATTTTTTGAAATTTTTATCTCTCGTATTTCCTTCCCAAGTTAAAGGGAAATATTGACAACGAACTGATTCATCAATCCTAAGCATCAAATTCATACTTACGTTTTGATACCTTCTGCTTAGTTTGGTGGGCGCTTTTTTTGGGTGAGATAGGGATGATTTGGGGGTGTTTACCGCATAAGGGGTGGTTTTGCGAAGGTGATTTTTGTTAGTCTTGCGGTTCATAGTGTGTCCACAAAATTTCAATTTCGTATGATGACAAGAAGAGGGCTAAACCCAAGAGCCCTACTTCGAACCCAAGCTGCAACCCAGGGCAGATTTTTTCCCGCGACTAACCTCGTCGGTCTTCTACCATGTACACTCCAGAAAACCTTGTGAAGAAACACGAGAGTGTATGGCCGGCTTTACCGCAAGCGCACATCGACAACATAGCGCTAGTAGTAGTTCAATTTTCTTCCATGTAGTTCAATTTAAAAAAGTAGTTCAAATGTCTAGATTGTTTAAAAAATTGTTATCATTAATTAAAAATCAAGTTTTATGTCGTAATTGAACTTTGAACATTTCCAAAAAAACATTTTGCGCGAAAAAATAATGAACAAGGTAAAAATTCTTTTATCAATTTAATTTATTTAAGTGCTAATCGATCATATTTTATTTTAGTTGCAAAGATCTTTAAACATAACCTCAAATTTATATCAAAAAGTGTTTAAATCTAATATTTTTCCAATTTTATCAAGAACCATGTCAACTAGTGAAGATGATGTTTTAACACAAAATATTAAAGATAAAGGTGTTATAACTTTAAATCGACCAAAAGCATTAAATGCATTAAATCTATCGATGGTCAATAAATTATATCCAACATTACAGAAATGGGAAAAAGAGAAAACTTTAGTTATCGTTAAAGGTGCTGGTGGTAAAGCTTTCTGTGCTGGTGGTGATGTTCGAGCTGTTGTTACAGCCGGTTTAAAAGGTGAAAGACTCGGTCATGAATTCTTCCGACGTGAATATATGACCAATGGTCTAATAGGCACTTATAAAATCCCTTATATTGCCTTGATTGATGGTATTGTTATGGGTGGTGGTGTTGGATTATCAGTTCATGGTCATTATCGTATTGCTACTGAACGAACAGTATTCGCAATGCCAGAAACTCAAATTGGTCTCTTTCCGGA
This sequence comes from Iselma pallidipennis, assembly GCA_037464855.1. Lineage (NCBI taxonomy): Eukaryota > Metazoa > Arthropoda > Insecta > Coleoptera > Meloidae > Iselma > Iselma pallidipennis. The sequence goes on along the minus strand of JAZBHA010000056.1, from coordinate 110,215 downwards.
TGTTGGTGGTTCATATTTTCTACCAAGACTTGGTGGCAAATTAGGATTATATTTAGCTTTAACTGGATATCGATTAAAGGGGGCTGAAGTTATGAAAGCTGGTATAGCTACACATTATTGTGAAAGTAAAAATTTGGAAACAATTGAAAAAGAATTATTAGAATGTTCGAATGATAAGGAAATTAATGCAGTTTTGAAGAAATATAGTGTTGATGATAAAAATGAATTTAGTTTATCGCCTTATTTAAAACAAATTGATAAATGTTTTAATGCACGAACTGTAGAAGAAATTATATCAAATTTGAATCAAGATGGATCAGAATGGGCGAAGAATACGGTGAATTTATTAGAAAAAATGTCACCCACAAGTCTTAAAGTTACACTAAAGCAACTGGAGTTTGGTCAGTCGATGAGTTTACAAGAATGCCTACAAATGGAGTATCGTATTGCTGTTAACTGTTTAGCTAATAAAGATTTCTATGAAGGTTTGATATTAGATTTAAGTTTTTTTTATATGCAAAAAATATATGAATTTTTATTACAGGCGTTCGAGCTCTTTTAATTGATAAAGATCAGAAACCGGTTTGGAATCCAGCAAAACTCGAAGATGTTACTGATGCTTTAGTAAACAGTCACTTTTCTAAATTAGCAGAAAATGAGGAGTTGAAGCATAAATTGTGATAATTACAGAAGGTTTAGCAATAAACATATTTGTTATTTTAATTAATTACTATTTCGTTTGAATTTCCTCTCACGCTAAACTTACATGGTTCTGTTTTTATGTTGAAAAAAAAACCACAATCTACAAAAAATTGTACCATAAAAGAAACGAACAAAAATTCCTGCCTATTTCAATTTTTTAACGTTTGTGCATAAAAAAATAGAGTCAACAGATAAATAGTGAAACTATAAGAAAAAAATGGTAAGTCAATCTTAATTGCTAATAATTATAGATAAAAAAAGCCTTAAAATTTAGCAACATTTAAAAAAAAACAACAATGGGGATTTATATAATTGTTTTACATTTTCATGATAACCCAACTGAACTTTTTTGTACGAAATTTAATCAGTCTGTGATAAGATGAATTTCGCGTTGCAATGAACACATCTGTTCATCTCTTCAATGTTGATTATTACAGATAAAAGGTAATGATAAAAGTTCAAAAAGATCATGATATTTATAAAAGAATATATCAAAATAAAGGTATTAATTCCACGGTTTCAATAATTATCCTAGAGGAGATACCTTTGTAATAGTAAACCAGAATGGTTATCAGAACCAGATAAATCAACTTCATAGATGTAACAGCAAACTCCTCAATTCTGTGATAATCCTATCAGTAATAAAGAATTCCTGTCATCAGGACCGGCTTGAAGATTGATGAGGTTTTGAACTAAAACCTCCTAGGGCCTAAATTTTTGTCGGTAGAAATATTTTATATTTTCATTAATTTCTAACAAAGACCACTGAGGCACCTTATTGAATTTATGGCTAAATTCGGTCTTGCCAGTCACTGATTTCATTCAATTAAATTAAAACAACTCCAGAATAGTTCATTTAGTGAAAAAAGAAAAGGTTGCAATTAGATGTCTGGTTTCATACCAAGTCGTTGTTTTTTTAGTTTCTAGCCTGAATGGAAAAACTACCGTAATGCTGAACGATTCTAGTTTTTTTTCTTCCCTTTTTTTTGTAGTCGACTAGTACTACGACTACTACTACAGGAGGGATCATGGCTATCCGCCAACTACCTATGTCTTGAAATCAACCAAAAAAACTTAACTTTGAGAACTTCTACTAGAATTACTACCATCGATCTGTCCTGTTTGTTGTGTTTAAAACTTGTATTACACAAAAAAAAGTCTGTAGAAATTTTTATTGATTGTTCTAAAGAGACAAGTTCAAGGTTCTATGTTTACTTCTCTTCAACGTTAATTATTATTTCTGTTAAATTTCATTTCGTTTCAAATTCGAAATGATCTATTTATGTAAATATTATAATCTGTTTACCAATACAAACATAATTTGATAGTGAATATTTATAGTCCCATCTGTGGTATGAAGGAATCCATCCTGAAAACAGGTCCGTTATAAAGATTTACATAGCCAGGTAGTCTGGTTTTATAGTGAGATGAAAACATCTACCTGGTCATAACAATGTTGTTCAAGGACCGTATATATTTTATCATCAATCACAACATCAAAATAATGTTATAAAATGTAATGTGGCAATGTTTCGTTTTCCTTTGGGCGAGATTTTTTTCTACTTGAAACTATTTGTATTACAAAAAGTCATGATCATTTTAGAAGGTTTATATTTGATAGCTTTTCATTATAATAGATCGGAATTTATGCCCAATATTGATTATGCTAATTCCGTCTATTTATTGTGTCAATAGTACCTATGTACTAGAATTTGCTAGTAGGAGTCCGTTAATTTTTTTTCGGTGCCATTAAAACAGAATTGATCATCTGATAGGTCAGATTTGGCAACAAAACCCTGTAAAAAGATAATAAGTGGCTAAGACAAAAAAGTGCGTATTATTCATCAAAACTTTTAGATTATCCAGAACGAAAAAAGAACCAGAAATTTTGGATTTCTTAAGAATTTCTTTAATCTTACAACAATTATTTAGATAAATGCATAATTGAACAAAATTTCTAATAGAGGGCAATTAAAATTGACAAAACGGTGCCAAGTTAGGCACCTATCGGTAGGTCTTCTTGTAATAAACAATAATAAGGGTTCAAGGGAAAATCTTAAATGTGCATATTTCAAAATGTTTGTATTTAAATTATCAATACACATATTCCAATTTTCTTTTGATAACAAATCAAATGTAAATTCAGTAATAAGGTTTCTTTCAATACTTCCCTAAAAGCCAAGTAAGAAACCTACCCTGATTTTCTAAAAATTTATAATGGAATTGTCCGCCACCTGCTGTGAAAGAGCCAGAAAATCAAACGTCGTCGGTGAGTTGTGCCACGCTACTTGAGTTAGTCCAATTAATGGTAAGGGTAGTGATTAAGATGGACACTGAATTGCGTGACGCAACTCAACTACGCTCCTTAAAAAATCAGAAAGGCAACTTTACAAAAAACGATGGTGGAACTATTAGTCATTTTTTACTAGAGATGTTAAACCGTAGTAGAAGAACTGAATAATTATATTTTTCACGCTCAATTACTTTAAGGGTCCTTTACAGCACTTCAGTTACCGATAGTGTAGTAAAACTCGCCTTGCTAGAGTGTTTGTTTGCTTTTGGTCCAGGGCCGTAGTTACCTATTATAGGACCAGAATGAAAGCGAATTAACCTATAGTTCGGCCGATTTAAGAAAAACCAACCATTGAATGCGCAGAGGGACTGAAACGAGCCCCCGCTGCAAATATCGAAATTCCATTGGCCGAAATGTATCGAACACGCCTACAACATGCGCCGGTTTGGTTTTTCTTAAAACGGCCTATCTATACTCGGGTATATGAGGTAAGTTGAAAATTCTAAGAAAGCCCAATAAATAAATATTGTCCGGCTCTGTTTACTTATTGTAAGAGGGTTGGGCCAATTTTAGGACGTCTCTCATTAGACATTTTTGAGTTGAAGTCAACTATTCAATTTAGATTGGGCATACTATACCAAGAAATTATTTGTTTTCTAAAGATACATATAATTTAAAAAGGGGTACCAGTTATGATTAACAATAGAAACCCCACAAAATAGGTCTACTACCTGCTTTGAATGACGACTCGTAAATATTATGTTTAACTTCAAAGTTTTATCGCTTTTTAAATTTCAATAAAATCATGTATATCACAATATGCAACCATATTATTATTATTATTATTTTTTATTGTTATGAATTTCTCTCAATTATTAACGAAACTTCTTCTTAAAAATTGATTTTATTCCAATTTAAAAACGATTAATGACCGACGATAAAATATAATTGAAACTGAAGCAATAAATTGTAAAAATATCTAACTTGTGCATTATTTGCATATTTTTTTATTATGTACTTATGGTCAAACTTGGCATGGCTGTTCAGAGTAATAATGATAAATCGAAATTTACAACTTGACCATTTTTATTAAACGATTCTTCGCAAGAACTTCTTTCAATTCTTTATTAATTTATAAAATAAAGTAGAGTAAAGTGAAGATTAGTCGTAATATTCCTAAAAATTATGAACTAATTCTACAAATCCCATTCGAAAAGCTACTTCAGCCGATAGAAAATTATGGGAAAAGTCGAAAAGTCATTCCCTAAATTGGAGAATCTCCAGTATTAAAATATACTTTTGTCCAGTATTATTGAACGATGCGGCAACTATAAAAATAGAAATTATAGAATTGTCCTGAATACGTATTCGGTTTTTAACTAGACACGAAAATAAGAACTTGGCAATTTGCTGTGCCATCCCCTCGAGGCAACAATATTCACCTCTCAACTTAAATTTGAGTTTAAATACATAATAACGTTACAATAGCAATTACCAACCCTTTGGGCCAGTTGTGGATGGTCAGACTAGAACAAACCCATTTTAGACAGGACATACATATATATGTATAGTCCATTAACGACATGTACATAGACACACCATCCTGTCACCGTCTAAGCAACCATAATTTATTTGAATGGTTTAATCTGATGTGTGTGACAGACTTATATATGTGTATGTTATTGTCTGCATATACCTGGTCGTTTATACATACTACATACATATTCATATATATGTTCAACAATCAGTATTACGAGGTAGGCGGCGGGCAACCACCCCTCAGAGAGGGTGTCTCACATACTATACTAGTAGTAATACAATGAAGGCCTTCCATCTATCCATCCATCCATCTATCCGTTCATCGGTGTATATGAGTTCGAGTTTCGAGTTCTCCTCTGCTACACTCTGCTATACGAGCGAGTAGTCCTCTACTCTAGTTTGAATCGGGACTGCTCAGTGGATAGAACGTGTTTGATATAAATATTTCAATTAATATTATTGTATACGACACGCGGCGGTCTTAGACCGAATTTTAAATGGTAATTTCTCCCATTTAATATAAAAACTTGTTGTGTTAATGTGATTTTAAAATAATTTAGAAAAATTATCATCACGTGTAAGTAATTTAATTAAAATTTTTCATTCAACAATAATAATAGTCAATAGAAAAATTCAAGGAAAACTTGAATATTTTTTTAAACAATTTTTGCATAATTCCTTCATTGGTTTGTATTATTAAGTCCAATTAAAATTTTCACTTTAACGCTAATTTCCTTTTGCGTTATTATAACCATTGTTGTTTTAATTTTTGACAATTTGTTAAATTTTTCTACTGGAAAATTGAATGACATTCAATTCAATTCAATTCAATTCAAAGTTAATTAGTGCATTGGGAAAAAATAATTGCGATTTAACATGCAATATTTAAAAACAAAACACAAACAATAATTACACATAATTAGAAATAAATCTAATTTAATTAAAACAATAGATTTAAAGTAAGATTTGTTGATTGTGTATCAACGAACTCGCTCTCTTTGTGTGGTTTTTTCCAAAAATTGTTTGTCAAAATTGAATTTCTTCATATAATTTTATCATAAACTTCATTGATATTCCAGTTCGTCTAATTTCTTTGTTATAAACAAACAAATATAAATATTTTCAAGAAAATCGAAATAATAATTCCTGTTTTGATAAGATAAATTTGTTTTAGTGACCATCGGCCACCCTTCTAGTAATTATTTTGAAGAAAACCTAGAAAAAGTCCTACAGATTTATCTGTTTTGCTCTTTTCATATCTGCTTTATTAAATGTTTATATTGGAAATTTTGGGTTTTTCATATTTCTTAGTATTTGTTTTTTTCATTTCTGCAATAGAGTATCTGAACTGACCATATCTATCATTCTTACTTACTTCAATTTTTTGAATTAAAAACTTCCGAAAATAGGTATTATTATATCAATTTAGTTCTTTTTAGTGCCCAAATATTGTCTTTCAAAGACTTCTACCACTATTTCCTTTCACTTCTTTACATTTAGGAATTTTTGATATTTGTAAATCTACAGAACCCCTTTTATCTCTATTTTTACCATATTACTTGGGTCTTGTCACGTTTTAAACTTCCATTTGTCATAAAGCCCCATAATTCTCTACTTTGATAAGATAAGTGCATTTTAATAACCACTACCTACCCATTAAGGGAAGAATTCATAACAAAAACTATATTTTGAAGAAAGTTATTTGTTGCTCAAAATAGATGCTTCTTCACTCAAAAAAGAATCTTCCACTTTCCATTTTTGTGCAACTTTGCTGACTAATGTAAGCTGCAAGATGAATCAAATTTCCAGGTTTTTTTTTGATAATAAATCTTCTATCTTTTATTAATAATGAATGGTTATAATTATTGCGAAAGTGACTTAATAATAAAATTACAGGAATGTATTTATTGTTAACAATAAAAAGTGGAAAATGCAGTCAGCCAGGAGATAGTCAAGTGATCTTTGTCCAAATGTACAAACATAATAACATCTTCTATTGATAATGTTACAAGACTACAAACTCAATTAGTTCGGCCGCGTACGATTGTGTTTTTTCTTGTTCATAAACTAAAATGCCTATTTTAAATTTATATTATAGACTAATCGTAAATAAAATTATGTGGACATCTTGAAAGGAAAAACTGCGTGTTTTTTTTTTGAAGAAAAATATATACATATTTTCCTTCATTTTTTTGTTGTTGTTTTGAAAGCAGGATCATTAAAGGGGTGTGTGTGAGTGTATGTGTTCCCATTTTAAAGTATGCAGAGTGTAACAGTTTTGATAGTTTTCAATTTATTATGGTGTGTCGCGACGCTAACAGCATCAAGTACACGGACTAAACAGTTCACAATTGAACAACTTTTAACAACAATTTTCCCAAAAAAGATCTCAAATGATCTGGATCTGGATCCTTGTAAAGCTGGTAAGTTCTTGAATTAACAATAACATTTTTTTTTCTTGTAAATATTTCAATTTGATTCAAATGAAGAATAAATCAAAACTTGAACTAAAATAAACCAGATAGAGGCGGTTTACGTTATTGTAAATTAATTGATAAAATATTCAAATATCCAATGAGAATTTGTTTGTTATTTATTTGATATTTGTTATAGTACGATAATTTTTGGTAATAGGGGTAGATAATGGCAGTAGTTGCTATTTTGTGACAATGGTTATGTGATATACACATGCACAAGGCAATTAGAGTCTCATTAGTGTTGTCGATGTTAAAACGAAATATCACCACTAATTGGCGTTTTGATTGGCGATGCATAAGTGAACAAGGGGTGGAATACGGGCAAGCTATTTATTTGATGGCAGTAGGTGGAAATCTCGTTAGTAATAAAACTGTATAGCAAATTCCAGATATATATTTTTAAAAATTACATTAAAATTCAAGTCAATATTAAAAATTAACCATAAACCATGTATTTTTCTTTTTTCAAAAAATTTCCTTCCACATTTCTGTTGACTCATGGACGACAAATTCACACAAAGCTAATGTAAACATAGTCAATGTGCGACATTTCAGGGACCAAAGAGATTAACCGTGTGGCAGTGTCATTAAACTTGGGGCATTAATGTTGATACTGAACGACTTCAGGGCTGAGCCCTTATAAATTGTTGCCACTTTCAATTAACTCTTCATTTATTGCTGGAAAAGCCTGGAGGCCATTCACACCCCCTTTACAACACCCTCTCAATTCAACTAAACACAACACAGTGTGAATAATAAATCTGGTGACACACACACACACACACACAAACATACGTAGACACACACAAAGAAAATAATCAAAATTGAAGATTAAAGCTATGTTCTCATCGTGGATTCTGAAAAGTGGCGTATACGGCTTTTTCAAAATTTTGAAAAATCCTGAATTCTGATTGGTTAAAGCCTTACAAGCCATGCCTCGGAGTTCATGATGACAACATTAAAAAGGCAATTTTCAACTCATGGACTGCTAATAATTACAGTTTGAAAAACTTAAATGTTAATAAATAAATATCGGAATTCTATACAAAAAAATTGTTGGAAACTAGAACTGTAAACAGCATCATAAACAAGAATATTAGCCAAAAGGCACTATTTCATAATATCGATAATTGGAAACTTGAGGTGTTTTTAATATTTACCATATACAGGATGAGGATCGAAAAGATTTCTGGTAAAAATTGACTGTATTACTACTAGACTCCTTTAGGAGAAAAGAACTAGTAATTGATAAGACTCAAATCTTTTCTCTTATAGGAATAATTTTTAGTTTATGAGAAATTTTCATTTGACTTGTTCCCGTATCTAATGCAAATATCATCGACCTGTATACATAAATATGTGGTACAGAAGTTATGCTTTTATTTTGAGTTTCGCCTTGAGATTTTACAATTTTTCGAACTTCTTTTGTTGAATTCGTCAAAAGAGCAGACCTCAACCTTGACTTTGTATATAGATTATTTATTAAAATTAATATTTGCGACGTTTTAGTTAGTTTTATGAATTGATTTTCGATAAAAATAAGTTAAAAGTTTGCAGCTGATGTATAAGTATGTAGTTTTTTCAAAAAAAATAGGAAGAAAATTGACCGATAACTTAACTGTAAACATTTTATCTAAAAATGACGTAGTATTGTGTGATTTCTATAATTTTCACTGTCATTATTGATATAAATAAATAAAATGCGAATTACTGAATTAATAAGTTCCAAATTTCCTTTGTTTCTTTTATAATTCTTATTTTAATGAATTGATTATGAAATTTTGCAAAAGACTTGAAATTTATTCATATTATGAGATACTAGGATAAAACATTTTGTCTTTTCATTCAAATTAAGTTTTTGTACAATAAAATTAGATCGTGTATTGTGTAAACATCATACATACATAAATATCACATATTGTATGTCTTTCTATATACGATACCTATATGTTGTGCATACATGTCTTTAGTCGTAACTTATGTGGTAGCTTTTGTATAGTAACGTATTTGGTCACAAAGCCAAAGTAGTATACATGCAATATTATGCACCATATCCTTTATGCAAATCCCCAATAAATTTAAAGTTAGTGAATTCTAAATATTTCAGTAACTATTTCCTCGGAAAAAAAAGGTATTCAATCAAATTGCATAGGTTTTTAAATAACAACCAATAAAAAGCTAATTGGTTGTACCAGTGCAAGTTACTGCAACAATTTACACTAAATTATCGTTGACTGTTAGTACCGTTTCATATGTGGACACACTTCGACAAGCTACAGAAGCGCTTTGTAACGCTACAGCTAGAAAACCATTATTTTATATGGAGCCTTTCACACAAAGCCGTGCTACAAAGTTGTAGCGACACGCTGCTTCGTCTGAAAAGCTCCACATATAACGATGGTTTTCTACCTGTAGCGGGTCAGTAGTGTGTCGAAGGGTGCCCGTATGTGAAACGGGATTTATTTAAAAAGACAAGGGCCCAAAGTGCTGCCAGGCAATCCCCACCATGGAGACCGCGATTATTTTGATAGTAATACATATAATTATCATCAATTTGTTGGGAGAAATTTTCAATTTACTTATACCTTTAAATATGTATGTATGAGTAAGACATGTATTTGGCCCTTTAACTAAAAAGTTTGGGAACTCCTGATGTAATAGCACTGCATACAGCAGTATTTTACGATAGATAACTAGAGATTATCCGCATCATTAACGGGGAGATGATCTCCTATTAGATTCTTTCGACAGATCTCCGTCATCATTTAGAGTCAACTCATCTCCAAAAAAAGTTAATCACCTCACACGAAAAATTTCACTGAACTTCACATTGTCCCGATTAAAAAAATTGCTTTTCAATAACATGTAAGTACAGTAGGCCTGCTGTATCACCGGGCGATACGTTTCAAGATTTTCCGTGGACACCTTAAACCGCAGATAGTAACGAACCCTATAAATAATTTTTTCGTTTGTATACATTTCCGTGATAAATTTGATTGATAAATGATGCACAATAAGACGACGTGAGGTGATAATGACGTGTTAATCGTCTGAAGAAGGTTCATTTGCTTGAGGTGATCCTGGCAGCGAAGCTGGAGGAACGATGTCGATGGTTTGATGTCAGGAACAAACGATGTTGATGTTTCGGGATCGTCGATAATGCACATTTGTTGTTCAAAATTTGGGAGAAACATGTAAACGATTGTTGATGAATCTAATTTCATTTAAAAATTTTGATAATAAGGCTGATCGTTTTGTTAACATAAGTACCTAAGTATTTCAATTTTGAATGTATAAATACGCGCACAGTTTGTGGGCGTAGTCAAGCAAATCTGTAAATTGAAATACGTGGAATACCAATTAGTGATCTAGATCATATACAAGAGGAGATTGACTAAAATTGGAAATGTGGGCTGAGATCTGTCGTAGGAATGACGAGTAATTAAAATTTTGCTTTAAGGTTTCTTTCTTCCTTGATGCATATTTTTTCGGGAAATAGTCTGCCTATCAAACTGACAGTTTTTCCAAATGCCCCTAAATGCATTTACACTCTTTTGTATTCAGGCAATTTAAGCAGTTGTCGGAATAGTGTCACTGAAAATTGCATTTAATTATTGATTTTAGTTAAATGAATTTTGATAGTAATTTTAGTACACGTATTGGTTGTTCAAGTCATGTTGTCGATGTATTTGTATGGTATGTAATCGAAGAGAACAATACTGGGACGTTTTGATTGATATGAATGGTAATGACAGAAACTCCAAAATTGAACAACAATCCTATACCTACTACATGAAAAGATGTGATTCGAATTTCCAATAATCAGATTTAATATAGAAAAATTCACATAACAATGAAATGAAATCTTCAGAGGTTTACACCTACTACTGCATTTATTTTTTTTCAAAAACTGAAAAGCACCAATGAAGATTTAATCAGAGGCAACCTTCGTTACTATAAAAATAGGAAGTTTTAATTAACTATTTTAGACAATATCAATATTCCGATATTTTTACCTAACTACTAAAGGTCAAAGATGACTAGGTTCGAGAAATTGCTTCAAAAAGCTCTGTTTTTCATAATTAGAAAATTAGAAATTTAATTTTGGAAAGCAAAAATGTTAATTTCATTCTGGAGTGTAATACCTAAAGGCAAAAATTAAAAAAAAATCATTAAAATCTAAATTACCAACTGTTAATAATTTAGATTCTGTGCTTTTAGGCAATTTGAATGCTGATAAAAAATTAAATTACTATTGCATGAATTTTTAAAGTGGATAAATTTTCGGTGGGACATTACACACGTGATATATTCGATTCAATTATTCATGAAACATCTGGTTTATATGTAACATTTATTTGTCATCTAATTATAACTTTGTGTAAATTGAGATACATCAAGTTAATTAAACCTAGTTTACTCATTCTTATTGATAATAATAATAACACATATACACACAAATATAATATATACAGTAGAACCTTCATAATCCGTCCACACTTTAATCTGAACATGCAGTAATCCAAGCACGAGAATTTTTGGATTAATTACAATCCGAACAACCTTTTTAACCGACAATTTGTGAAATTAGGCAATTCGCAAAATGTTTAGTGAATTTGATCAAAGTGGTATGCAATGTGCAACAATTTGCAGACTGATAGTTTTGTTCGTGATTCTGCGAAATGACTGATATACTTGTAAGGCAAAGTGAAGCTTGAGCTTGGGGTAGTTGTTTCTTCACTTTAATTAAGCTGAGTGTGGACGACGTTTTCTTTATCGTCTGAAATCAATATTTAACTTCCTCATATATTTTTGAAACATTTACTTTATCTTTATACAGAGTAGATTTTTCGTTTTGTTTATTCAAAACGTTTTTATGCTTTTTTGCAATATATTTTTTGGTAGGTAGGTACTAAAGATCTTTAAGAAATAATACAGTACATTATTTTGTTATTAAACAATTAATTAGAATTAATCTGTCAGTAAATTGTCTACAAAATCCCTAAAGTAACCGACTGTTCTGTGATTGGCATTACCGGTACCAACGATTATTTCCGCCTAGTTAAAATGAAGAGACAACCATGTGAAACTTCACATACCTAGTTTATATCCAGTTATTTTGCAAAATGATGAGCAAAACGGTCAATCTGTGCATTGTTCGTTTATTGCATACCATTTGGTCATTTTGCAAAGTGACAAGACATTTCGCGAATCGCCTAATTTCGCCCATTGTCGGAGAATAAACTTGCAAAAAATAACATGCAGAACAGCTAAACATCATTTTTTCAACGTGGTGAATTGTGTGAAAAATACGTCTTTAAAGGATAATAAAAATCCTTCAAGGTGGCTACTGGAAATTGCATATTCTACAATCGAAAAGTGTTGGTTTCTGCAAGAAAAGGCGCTGAAAAATTTAACAATTTGAATGTTCCAACTTTATCCTCACATTTATTCCTTCGGATTAAAGAGGTTCTACTGTAAGCCTTTTTAATGTTTGGCTATTTAGTATTATTATTAAATCTACGTTACACACATACCCATAAACATACACATAATATAAAATGAACTATGACACATAAAACCGCAAATTAATCGTTGCCATTACCATTGTTATTACTGTCTTTTGCTTACTAAGTATACCGTCAACACAGTAAAATCATATTCATTTATTGTATGTATGTATGTGTGTGTTAATAAAAGCGAATAAATGGTGAACAATTAATCCTCTACCTATTCAAGTTGAAGGAGTGACAAGGGATAGATAACTGAAATGTCGGACTATAAGCTGACATATAACAGCTTATATCATAAGGGTGCTTGTTATTATTATTATTATCATTATTATCATTATTATTATTATTATTCAACCGCTTATATGTATGTGTAGAATAATTATACGAAAGGAAAGGAAAGTTCTTTTGAAAATATAAGAGACTGTAATGTCTCTCTATAGTTCTGTGTCGTCTGTCAGGTAGCAAAGTTCTTAGTAATGAAGCTAAATCTAGATAATGCTGTCTTGAAACTTTATCACATAGTCAGGTTTTCATTGTTATATCTACACATAGATATAAATTATATAATAGATGTGCTGCTTTATAACAGAGATTTTATTAAAGAAACTGCTCCTCTGTCATGACTCAGATATTAAGTTAGTTCGCAAATGAAACAGTTCAATTAAAATTTTCAATAATTTGAAAACCAAGTTAAAAGAAATTATAGAATAAAAAGTGTTGCTATTATACTTTAGGTATTTCATTTTTCCACTGTTCTTTACAGTGCATTTGTTTTTGAATTTTCTTTTTTCCATTCAAGGTTTGGGTGGATTTTGAAAAATACTTCTTGTCTATTCGTTGATTTACATTTCTTAAAATTATTTGAAATTCTATGAAATTATCATGAGAATAGAAGTCTAAAAATTCTGGCTTGATTCTCCTATTTATTTTACTATTTTTCTCTGTTTATACCAATTTATGTTAATTAAAAATTGGTAATTGTCCTAATCCTTGACCTCTACACTATAAATATATTTTTATTATAATTTCTTTTTGTCTTTTTCCTATGGAATAATTTTGTAACTTTTATCTACAATTTACAATGCACTGATTTCGTTTCGTATTAAATCCAACAGACTAATTGTCTCAATTTAATAGATAGCACATATGTTTTTATCTATTGACATGGACCTATCTGGTTTGTTAGTACTGCTGCTGAACAACGATGATGATAATGATGATGATGATGGTAAATGATGACAACACGCACATTTACGATTTTATGGGTCACAAATCATTGATAACAAGCGCAGATCAAGGGCGGCCGTTTCAATTTGCACCTTCATAAAGGTCGTTAAAGATTTTTCATCTCACATCATTATCGTCAAATAACTATGTATACATATTGGAAATATTCCAGCAAGCGTTAGAAAAATATTATTTAGATTAGGTTGATTTAGGATTATACGAGAGTAGATTTTTCGTAACAACAAAAAAAAAATAATACGTGCAAACAATTTTTTACATCCACTCGCTGTATTTGTTGTTAGATTTAAAGAGCAGAGTGCAGGAATTGTTTAATTTTATATTTGACCTTTTTATTTTTCCATATATCTACACATACATAAAACTTATAGTTCTCGGAATTGATAAAATTAATTAATTTGATTATTTTTTGTGTCTTTTTTGTTGTTTTCCCAATAAAATAACACACGTGTATTTTGAATAATTTTTCAGGCGAATTTCAAGGCGATATAGCAATACCAAAACCACCGATTAAAGACACTATTCTTCAAGAAGAAGTTGAGAAGTACAAACAAGAAGTCCTTGAAGGTCTTCAAATTGAAGAAGAAGGTCTTACTGATTTCATCCGTAAAAAGACGAAACAACCAGCAAATATACCAACAGCAAGAAGCTATAATGATCCATTCGATAACATTCCTAGTGGACAAATACCTGTAAAAAATGGTCAAATACTTAAGACAAACACACATAACGATGCAGGAATTTTGGATATTAGTCAGAGACAGAATCAAACTAGAATTCGACATAGGAAACGACATATTGATGGAAAACATACAAGAAGACGACGTCAAAAACGTAGAAAATCAAATGAAAAGTGAGCGAATTATTTGTTTAATTTTTTAACAAGATCAGGCTTGGAATAGACTTATTTTAGGATTAGTGACAGTTTGATGACTGAAGAAACGCCAGTGCATGATTTTGAACCAAATTTTGATATGAAACAGAATAAGAGGATTAAAAAGAGAAAAAGAAATTTACAAATTCCCTATTTACAAGCAGATCAACAATTGCATCGGAGAGTTACTAGAGCTGCAACAGCTCGTAAAGAACGTGTATGGGATTATGGGGTGATTCCATACGAAATCGATGGAAATTTCAGTGGTGGACATAAAGCTTTATTCAAACAAGCAATGCGTCATTGGGAGAATTTCACTTGTGTTAAATTTGTTGAGAGGAATCGTGATGAACATCCTAATTACATTATTTTTACTGAAAGACCATGCGGGTACAATTCTATTCTATTATTAATATTTTTTATTTATAGTTATAATTTTATTAATTCAAAACATTATCTACAGATGCTGCTCGTTTGTGGGTAAACGTGGAAATGGTGGCCAGGCTATTAGTATTGGTAAAAATTGCGACAAATTTGGAATTGTTGTTCATGAATTGGGCCATGTGGTTGGATTCTGGCATGAACACACTAGACCCGATCGTGATAAACATGTCAATATTATCAGAGAAAATATAATGAGTGGTTAGTTTTATTAGAATTTTTCTTTTTTGCATTTGCACATGTCGACAATTTAAATCTGAAAAAATTACGATAAAAATTGTTTTGTCTTTATGGTGTTTTTTTTTCCAGGTCAAGAGTACAATTTTAATAAGCTCAACGAAGAGGAAGTCAACTCATTGGGATTAATATATGATTATGATTCTATAATGCATTACGCAAGAAACACATTCTCAAAAGGGACTTATTTAGACACGATCCAGCCTATTGATATGCCGAATAGAAAACGACCTGAAATTGGACAAAGAGTACGATTAAGTGAAGGCGATATAGCACAAACTAATCTTCTCTATAAGTGTCCTAGTAAGTTTACACGTACGGCATAATATACATACAAATAAACATATGTTTGCATAGTATACCTACATGTATATATCTAGTTGAAAGGGGGCGACAATCGTTGTGAACTAATTCAATTAACTGCGACATGCATTAGTGCAATCGAACTGAACGTAGAACAAGTCTAACATGTCCATCGATTATACAACCATATACAATCCCGAAAATTACATCAATTACATTTTATGATACTCGTGTTTCACAATTCGACTAAAGTGGTTCGAATTTCATTCACCAAATAATAATTTTGGCTCATTTCTTTCCATTATGCATTTATTTCAAAGCTTTAAAGCGCGGTCACTATCCCAAAGGACAATAGCGGGGTTACATATAGAATCGGCCCATTTTGGAAAAAGTAGCCACACGGCGAAATGAGTATGCGGAAAATGTTTAGGAGGTCGAGTTACCCCGAACTGGGACTGAACATGTACGGTTCTCGAGATATAGGCGCTCAAATTGAGATTACGCGCTGAAAACGTTGATGTCCCGTAACTCCTACATCCTTTGACCGACTTTGACCCAATTTGGTATAAAGATAGTACTAGCCAACAACTATCAGAAGGCGGGGAATCACGTGATTTGACCTGTATTTACTCGCCCTTTTTTATAATTGAAATCTTCAAAGTCCCATATGGCACTTATTGTTAGTCACATTGAGGTCTCTACTTATTTTAAAGTCCCACATACTTCCTATATACAGAATAAGTTTCGCTCCTAAGTTTTTGTTGAGTAATCTCACTTTGAGCGTCGGGAACCGTGCATACCATAAAGCTGAGCTGAGAATCAATTCGGGATGTTTCGACCTCCTGGACATTTTCCGAATACTCATTTTCCCGTATAACCAGTTTTCCCAAAATGAACCAATTCCTGGATTGTTCGTTTCTTGATAATAACGACATCTCATATACCGACAACCAATAACAGAATTAATTGACAAAACCTATTGGACATCATTAAAAAGCTTGAAACGATATTCAGATATAATGTCGTTATTCCCAGGAGCCTTTAAATGTCGTTACAACCGAATTCTATTAGGTTTCATTTTTTAGAATGTGGACGTACATACCAAGCAAACATGGCTACATTCTCTTCCCCATCCTATTTAAATCAAAATGGTCCTGATGGGGGTGAAAAATGTGAATGGAGAATTACAGCAACACATGGTGAAAAAATTGTGTTAAATATTACTGATTTAGATATAGAAAAATCACCAGATTGTTCAACTGATTATATCGAAATTCGTGATGGTTATTGGTATAAAAGTACATTATTAGGGAAATTTTGTGGTACTGGAAAATTAGATTCAATCACATCAACAGGAAGTAGGATGCTTATAACGTATGTAGCGAAAAATGTGAATGGCCATCGAGGATTTACAGCCAGTTATGAAGGTAAATACTACTTTTTATTTAAAAAAATAATAAATTCGATTTATAATTTTCAAAAATAAATGTAGCAATATGTGGCGGTGAATTGATGATCGACAGTGAGGGCCATCTGGAATCTCCCAATTATCCTGAGGAATATCAACCAAATAAAGAGTGTATTTGGAAGATTACAGTACCGAAAAATTATCAAGTTGCATTAAGATTTCAATCGTTTGAAGTGGAAAATCATGACGGTTGTGTGTACGATTATGTAGAAATACGTGATGGTTTAAGTTTAGACAGTCCAATTATTGGTGTTCATTGTGGTTATAAAGTACCAACCGATATAATCTCATCATCAAATCAATTACTAGTAAAGTTTGTCTCAGACGGTTCAGTACAAAAAGGTGGGTTTTCAGCAACAATTATGAAAGAATATGATGAATGTGCAATGATTAAACACGGTTGCGCCCAAGAGTGCGTTAATACATTGGGGAGTTATGAGTGTACTTGCAAAATTGGATTTGAATTACATTCCGATGGGAAAAACTGTGAAGGTAAACAATTAGTATTTTTTAGAGTAATTACTACAATTAGTTTGAGTGATTTCATTCCGAATAATTTGTATAAATAATTTCAGATGCCTGTGGCGGAGTTCTCGACACACCTAATGGTACAATAACATCACCATCGTTTCCCGATTTGTATCCATTAAATAAGAATTGCGTGTGGGAAATTATAGCTAAACCACAATATAGAATAACATTGAATTTTACCCATTTCGATCTAGAAGGTAATAATATGCACCATTCACAACAACAACATTGTGATTATGATCGTGTTGATATTATCAGTAAATTGAGTGAAGATAAAATGAAACGACATGGTGTGTTTTGTGGATCAAAAGCACCAGATCCAATTATATCAGAAAGTAATGTTTTAAGAATTGTTTTTAGTTCGGATGTCAGTGTACAAAAAACAGGATTTGCGGCTGTATTTTTCACAGGTAAGTGTGTCTTCATACCAATTTGATTTTCAAATTATTGTTATGATAATGGTGTTATTTTGAAGATATGGATGAATGTGCCATTAATAATGGTGGTTGCCAACATGAATGTATAAATACGCCTGGTTCGTACAAATGCACCTGCCACAATGGCTTTACTCTCCACGAAAACGGTCGCGATTGTAAAGAAGGTGATTGTAAATATGAAATTACAACACCATTTGGTAGTATTGGTAGTCCGAATTATCCCGATTATTATCCAAGTCATAAAGACTGTGTTTGGCAATTTCTAACAACACCTGGTCATCGTATCCGGATTTCGTTCTTATTTTTTGAAGTTGAACCCCATCAGGAATGTTACTATGATCATGTTGATTTTTATGATGGTCCATCGCCCGAAGCACATTCTTTAGGGAAATTCTGCGGCTCAAAATTACCACATATGATTGTATCGTCTGGTAATCAATTGTATATGACATTCAAATCAGATGCGTCCGTACAAAGAAAAGGTTTTTGGGCTACACATGCAGCTGTCTGTGGTGGAATTCTACAAGCTACGATTAATAAAAAACATATCTATTCACATGCGAGATTCGGTAGTGCCAATTATGATAATAAAGCCGATTGTGATTGGACAATAAGAGCAATACCTGGCTATAATGTTAAATTATCATTTTTGACTTTTGAATTGGAAGATGAGAAAGATTGCGGATATGATTATGTTGAAATTTTCAGTGGATTAGATTCAAGTGGACCATCATATGGGAAATTTTGTGGCGCAACTGTAAGAATCATTGATAACAGTGATAATAATAATAATAATCATTTTATATTTACAGAAACCATTCGATATTGTATCACCGCATGATGCTCTATTGGTCCGTTTTCGATCCGATGATACTTTCGTTAGTAAAGGTTTCAGTATGGTCTATGAAGCTGTTGATATATCTTTCAGTGAAGAGGAAGAAGAAATTTAGAACTGATAACTGAAACTGAAATTTTCATTCCAAACCAAACTGTATAGATGGCGTTTCAATACAGTTTCCATCTGATAATAATGAAGAAGCAACAAATTTAATGATTTTTGCTCAACTTTCCGCCCCTGTTGTATAATTTTCTTCAGAGGAAAAGAATTTTTAAACACATATAAATTGAAAAAAAAAACACTTCAGGATATATTATCGTAGTATTAATTGGAATATTCGTACTTATTAGTAAAATGTCTTGTAAAGAAAATAGGATGCAATGTATTTGTGCGATATGTCGTAATACTTAAAAAAATAACAATAACAATAGTAAAAAAAATTATAATAATAAACACGAAATATCAAGAAACGTAATTATTAATTAAAAAAAAATAGACTGCCATGGATTAGATTTATGTCTCGATCTTCCTTGTAATTCTCTAGTTGTAAGTTTTAGAAATTAAGAAATAAAGATTAGCTCAGAAATTCGACGTGCCATTTTTGAAATAATTTCATTATCATTGTCATTATCATTGTTTTTTTTTAATAACGTGTGGGCAAGTTCAAAATTATGTAAGAATCATGTAATAAACTGCATTAAAATTTGAAATTCCCATTTTCTAATTTCCTCTTTCCATGATTATTAAAAAATATGGACATGAAAACTTATATTAAATACTAATGCATAGTGCAATCCAATTGTGTGAGGCATTTCATTGATAAATTCCAAAGACACAAGATCTTATCTTGCTCTTCCTATGAATATTGCCGGCGATAATAATAGCTTGGAAGCCCTTGTAATCCATAGACGTGATCGGCTTTACGAAGAGGTAAAGGATGAATTTTCCCTTCGATATATACAAGTATTTCGTATATATCTTCATCAAATATAACGGTATCAGAATTGACCTAAAAAGTTATTCTTACGTTATCATTTTTATTGCCTTTTTTTCGAACTGTTGAATGGCAATTCGGAATAAAAAAAAGGATAAAGTTAGCAAACAAAATCAAATCAAATGGTGTATTTAAGCGATAAAAAAATTACAAAAAACTGGTGTACAAGTTCCTGATTGACCGTTCAATGTTTTTCACCTCTCGGCAAGCAAATCGATCAATATTTACACAATGTATGTAAAAATATGCATGTTTGTTTCAAACAAGCAAAAGTAAAAAAGCTCTAATTCTATTCCATGCACACCTATAGTCGTTTACAATTATATTTAAAGTCACATGACTAATCGTATTGAATCAGAACACTACTGTCAGGACAGTATTTTATATTGCCATCTGTATTTTGCACATTAGTCGGTGAATCTTTTAGCTTTCTTCAAGTTGACAATTATTATCAGTTCGTTCATTAATCACGTGACTATCAACTTAAATAGCGACGACTGTAGTTATCCTTCTAGGCGTTTTCAAAAAACTTATTTCTTTGCAGTAATAATAGTTTCCTTTCCCCAAATGATAGTTTATTATCATCAATAGCTGTCTGATTTGATCACTCGTACATTTGAACAGGGTCGGTAATTAATACGTATTGTAACTTACAAGAGAAAAAATACCACACACAACAATAATCCCATTCTCAAGAAAAAAATCGTACTTCATTTATTCCATTTCTCTATCTTGAAGTTCAATCTAGTTTTCTTTTACGTCTGTTATCCTTTTCCAGTTCTGTAAAAGCATCAGCTTCCTCTTTAGAAGTAAGTGGAGAGAAGTTAATGGATTCCAGATAGAAATAAATTTGTTGTACAATTGCAGTATTTTTTTATTGAAAAATTAACATTCGGAAGAAAAAATAAATTTGATGCTCTCGAGAGTATTGTTATTATTATTACTACTATTATTAGTATCATTATTGGATGGTAGGAAGAAATTAGAAAATCTGTGAGACATATCAAGATACCCTCATCTTGTGCTAATTCGATTTGTTTGCTTGTTTGCTTCTTAGTGGCGTGATCTAAGGTCTTTAGTCTTAAGGGGAAACAGGCGATAAGCCTATTTGTAAAGCTCAATATAGCTATACAAAAGATAAAGGATAAAACAAACTTTACACAGAACACCTAATTTCTTCTTCGTTAATTTACCATTTCCCACAATATTTAACTTTTGTATTGGAAACCAGAATTTCTCATGTTAGTTTAATGAATTTTCATCATAAACTTTAATAGATAACTTTCGAAGACTATGTACAAATTTTTGTAAGAAATGGAATGTCTACTTTAAGATATAGTTGTATGATAGATACGTATGTTCGTTTATTGTTTATGTTGATTTTGTTTCCATTTCAGATGCATTTACATATTTATGTACTAAATGAAATTCATTTTCTATACATGCACCATATAATGTTGTCGTTTGGTTAAATTCCGGATATTTGACATCACTTCCAAGCTGTATATTTCATGATCTACTGCACTATCTCAACTGGGCTGCGTGATTTTACCATTACGTGACTATGACACATGTGAATCCGGGACAAAGCTCTATTTAGGCAAGTTTAGTCCTATAAAAGCTAATAGAAACCAACTTGACACATAATTTAGGCTCCTATAGTGTTTACATAGGAAATATAATATTTTATAGAAAGTCTAGCAACTTGCAGAAATTCAGTCAGGGAACTACCGCGAGACACGGAGGCTCTTGCCCACGGACTCATGCATGTGAGGGGCCCACGAGACGAGGCTCACTTGACCTAAGAAGTGGATTAAAATATTGTATAGTGAGTTCAGAGATAAATGGAACTGACATTCTTCATGCTTCATTTCTTTTATTACCGAACCCCCAATAAAGCAATTAGGTATAGACCTTTTAGATGTTGTTGACCAGGTCTGTACATGAAAATTTTGAAAAAATTGTTCATTATTGACAATGGGATTAGAAAGCCTCTCAAAATTTTCAATATGGTCTAGTACGGTTGCTGCAACTACCTGTCCTATCATAAAACATACAATCTGTCCCTTTACGATGTAGAGTAGCAAGTATCCGCTAAATAAGTTCCATTTGACTGTGAATACACCATATATTATAGGTTACACAGAAACCAGCATAAATGGTTTCATAGGGAAGGACCTGTTTCAAATTTTTGCTTCCGCGCCGCGGGTCTCAAATTTACGCTACTCTAGAAATTATTTCCCTCTATATACCTATTATATCTAGTCTTTTCTCCCAATTTGTTTTTAATTACCTACAATAAGTGCTTAAATATTGCTACCACCTATTTAAACAGTGATAACGGTGATAATCGGTTGACTTTCTAAATGAAAATTTTATAGAGGAAGCATGCAACTTTCTTATTTTCAAGAATGTTATATTATCATCCCTATTTGGGAAATCTATAATTTTTTAAAAATTGTAAATCGCTGTTTATTAACCCTTATGGCAAAGTCATTACCTGATCCGGACGATTAGAATTTGAGGCTTCTGATTTGTTGCTGTAGAATTTTCAACAACGACAACAAGACCACAGAATACGGTCTTATAGGCTCTGCACACGTTCCGGCTTTCATTAGGATTTGCCTGCCCCAACTGCCTTGGCGCAGGTAGAACGAAACGTTCTGAATGCGCACGATCAGTTTGCGACAGGCAACAACGAGAAAAAGCAGAGCGCTTATAAGGCCCCTTAGTACCGTTTCACACGTGGATATACTTCGACACGCTACAGGTAGAAAACCATTGTTTTATGTGAAGTCTTTCATACGAAGCCCCGCGCTCATTGAGCAAGCCAACCATTAGGTACTCGATGGCCGCACAACAAATAGTTTTTGATTTGTTAAATGAAATGTCAAATCTCTGTGAAGTTCGAGCAGGTAGATAGAATATGCCTGGTAGAATTACATTTTTCATCCTAAGGCCGTTTGTCCACACGCCGGCGAAACCGTCGCCGGCGACGGCACCGGCGCCGGATGCAATGTAATCAAATGGAGGTCTGTACACGTACGCCGGCCGCCGGCCCGGTCGCCGGCAGCTAGAGTGTTGCCGGCGAAGCCCCCGACTCACCGGTCGCCGGCCCGGCAGCCGGCTGTTCGAGGGCAATGTTTCCTTATGAAGCTTTGTACACACGCCGGTGCCGTCGCCGGCGAGAGGTATGTGGAATATATGTTTTTTTAGTCACTGAGAAAATCAAAGTCCTCGCCGACGACGGCAATGCCGGTGTGTGTACAGAACATTTCGCCGTCGCCGCCGTAGACGACGGCGACGGCGACGGCTAGAAACCGGCGTGTGTACAAACGGCCTAAACCTGTACAGTTTTTTAGTTGTAGATACGAAATTTAAACAAATCGTTATCTTAGGCAAATAATTTGCGCCTCGGGAAATAGTTTCCCACCGAGCAAATGACTTTTGTCGTCTTTCACTTGGACATTAAGTTTTACGGAAAAAGTAGCCGAACAATTTTGAACACTTTCACAGTCAGCAACTGTTTGGCTAGGCAGAAACTGTTTACCTAAAAGAACCACGAGTATGTGATAACTACAATATTTGCCTGTGACACACCTGTGCATCTTTTTGACGTGCATTGTTGATTTCAGTTCACTTTCTTCTAGCGAAATCATGTTTATTTTCTATCCCAGTTGCCGGGAAAACGTTGTAAGTGATGTAACCAAAGACACAAAAAGGGTTTATACCTATTTACTTTAGAGTTAAACACCCACAATATGTTTTAACACATATTTTGGGAGGAAATGATTAATAAATCGTTGTTTTGCTGAAATTAAATGAGAATTCTATAAATGTTATAAATACAGCCTGTGTCATTCCAAAGGCCAGGTTGTGGTTTCGGCTTTATTAATGGAGGGATTAAAAAAAAAAAACAAGAATATTAAGGATTTATATGATGACAGTTGGGCAACATTTGAGCGGCGAAAGCACCTTATGGCTAATTCAGAAATATGGAAACTGACTGATTTTTGGTAATTGCAGAAAAAACACCAGATTCGAATTTTCTATAAACAAAAATGTAACTGAAGATACATTTTATCAAAAATAACTTTTACGTAATAAATTCTATTTTAAAATATCTTTGATTTTTGATGAACATCTGCGAATACTTAGTAAAAAATTATTTAAGTTTATATAGCTTTTTTATTAAAATTAATGAGAGACCACACATTATTTTGACGTTTTGATATAAAAAGTATGCTGATTTTTATTATTAGATAAGACACCACATAATTTAACGTTAGATTAATTGGAATTTCTAACTTGATTGATAAATCAATAATAACGCAAATAATTTCTAAACTGTAGTTTAATTAATTAATTAATCAATTTAATTAAATTTAATTTGTAATTTGTGCGACATATATGAGTTAAACAGAGATATTACTAGGAAAAATAATAATTATTAAGTTAATCTAATTTTATAAATTACTATTTGATGAACGTAATTGTTATACGTATGTTTGAATTGAACCATACAATAATTTGGAGTGGAAATTGTGGCGGGTAATCAAAGTTATGTGGTAGATGAAATGATAGAAGATGATAGCAACAATAATAACAATAATGGAACATCAGTTGATACGAAAAACACGTCGCAAACTCGTAATCCTTGTTGAAGCCAGAGCAAAGATAACGCTGGAGAGATATCTTTTACTCCCTTTAGGTTATTCTCATGATTACTACTAAAACATGGTGGAGTTTTTTTTGGAGGACGAAAATAAAAACAGCGAAATTGGGAATTAGGTGAAGATATGTAGAAACGTTACAGATAATAATGGGTTTCCGTTAAAGTAAATCAAGGATTCATAAGTTTCTTTCAAATTGGAAATTTAATCTTTCCAATGCATTTTTCAACTTTTTGCGGGGAAACGTAAAATATCAAAAAAAGCTAACGATTTTAGATTGAACAAGCTGTTTCAAAATTTTAAGAATCACTAAAATATCATATCATTTCACCGGTTCTTTGTTTTGGCGTAAAGTAGCAGCTATCATTTCGCGAACCAACAAAAATTTACCACGGCTCAATATTGGGTCACGACCCATAGGTTGAGAAAGGCTGATCTGTAGTACTATAATTATGTAACCATTGTCATTTGTCAAAAAAGATCCCATTTGTTCTATGTAACGGATACATCAATCGACAAAAGTCTAATAAGTATGAAAACTTCTAGAGACGTCTTAATTGAATTAAATACTTTCGTTTCTTAGCAAAAAATTGGACATCAGCGAGAGCGAGTATCCTCTCTTAGAATATATAACATAAACAAGTTAGGTAAAGTTTCGATATTGCCCATTTTGTCCGCTTTTCCTTTCAAACTTATCCTTCTCAACTTTCTAACTAAAATGTTGTTAGCAAATATCATAAAAAAGGTCGCTTGTAAATATAATAACATTATTCTTTTTTCAATGTAACCGATATGTGTATGTTCGCTAGTTGTTTTAATGACCAATAATGATATAGAGACTTGCGTATATCCAGACGCTACCATTTCAAAGGCTTCGTAAATTGTTTCAGGATTCAGTCACATGCGCGCTACAGACAGGTCAACGTTAAACAGGACTTGAATAAATAACAAGCGCATATTGCGCGGATTTTGAACTTTTAAAAAGAACTTCCGTAAATCAACTTTTATTAAATAGTCAGAATTCTGTGATTAGTTTTGAAATAATTTTTCAAATTTTATATTCAACAAAAAAAAAACAATTAAGTGACGTGGTGTGTTTTTTCTGTTCCTCTCAATTTTTTTTTTGGTTTCATAAAATTGACTTTTTTCACGAGAATGCCGCTCTGAATTTCGCTGGAACAACTTCTACAACATTTGATCCAAAAATAAAAGTAAGAAAACATAGAAAAAGTCGTAGATTTATCTAGAGAAAACTAAATTAGTTTTAAATTAATGTGTCACATGAAATAATGTTGGTTTTGATACGTAATAGTTAAGGACGTCCTTATGATCTCTAGTTCCTTTTATTGTTTCTTTTCATCTTATAATTTGGTCGAAAGGAAAATAAACCTAAGCATATATTTCCCATTTCTTACGTTTATATGTATAGTTTTTTTTAATACTTTTGATACGATTAATTAAAGGTTGCGTTTAATTTTTCAACACTCAGTTTGTTATACTTACAAATCGAAGCTGTTTTTTTCTAAATTCTCGCAATAAAAATACTATTTGCTGTAATTTATTTTAAGAATTTCAGGAACATTTGTTTTTCTCAGATGTAAGATGTAAGTTCAAAAAAAAATGATATAAAATAAATTGTGTGTAACAGTTTTGAAAAGCAGATTTACGCATATCAGTCACCCGACCCACTGTACATCAAACTATTATACATAATTACATTTTTATCAAAATGATTGATAATTTTATTGGAGTGTCAAATTTTTCACCAAAGTGCTGTGTTGTGTAGGGTTCATACATACATACAGTAGAATTTGTTACTAGGCCTAGTTGGTCATTACTTGACAGAGTTACTATCGTGTGTCAATGCTCTCTAGAAGCCTATTGCTTGAACAATTTGGTCAAATTCTCATCAGAATTTTCTCCCAAAAGAATTACAAACAAATTGACTTTCACAAATCGATTCGCTAACATAATCCACAAGCTTTTATTTATAGACGAAATCCCTCTGAATTTCAATTATTCTAGGAAGTTTCATAGTGTTTTTCAAATTTCATTGGTAAACAAATTTATAATTATGCTCTTGTCCAAAAATTTTAAATTAATTTGTGCCTGTTCTTACTTTACATTTTCTAGCATAGGTACTCAATTTTTCAACAAATTATTTCATTTATACGCAGTGCCGAACTGGACAGGGGGTATAGGGAGATTTCTCCCGGAGCCAATGATTTTTTGGGGTCCAAATAGCGTTTGAGGGTCCACCGATAGTTTTTTAAAAAATACCAATCAGTTGTATGTCATAATTTTCTCAAATTATATTATATTTTGACATAATTAGGACTAACGTACACGACAGAAAACAAACAACATACAAACCCTTGTACTTGTTACCTTAAATAAACTGTCCTTACGGCTACAAAAGTCAATCTCATCTACCCTTTTTTTTCCATAGTCTTTCTTACACAATTTATTAAAACTTTGTAATTATTGCAAAGAAACTTTAAGATACATCGTCGCCGTCATTAAAATCTTGCAAAAATAAATCCAAAATACAAACTTTTATAATATTATAAGCTCGACAAACATAATCATGTGCTAACGAAAATCATCAAACAAGAAGGCAAAAACGAACTAGAAAATCAGGGGAAATGAGAAAAAACGTTTCTTAGGATCGTTTATTAATTTAAAAAATTACGAACTTCTGATTATGATAATTAATTACATTTCCCGAAAAGATTTCGAAATATTTTGATCCGGTGACCGCAATAAGTAAAGAATCTTATAAATTCTGCGATGATTTACCATTCGGTATAAATATCAAACAATAACAACAACTAATATGTATAAAATAATGGAATCAATTTTGTAACATTTAAAGATTCTAATCAATTTTCCATTAAATTCAGCTAGTGCTCTATAATGTTATATTATTTATATTTGTTTATATTCACTTTATTCTGTTTGCAAATAACTGCTATTGGCATTTACATTGCAAATTAATTAATCTTTGATTATCATGATTTGCGTTGAATGGTTTATACATATATGCTGGATAATCTCAGTCACGTATTGGATAATATTAAATTATCTGCTTTTATAAACACATCACAATAGAATAGTAAAACAAATTTCATCATACTGTTAAATAATTTACGCTTAACGCTGATTCGATATAACGCTGTTTTTTCTGAATTTTAAAAGAGCGCTAAATATTTCATAATTCGATATAACGCGGTTTAACCCAAAAACTACAATTTTCACAATTTCCCACGTTCGTTGGCAATGAAGCAATCGGGTTGGAGTGCTGTGTAATTTATGCGTATGGATCATCGATATTATTGACCAAGGAAATCAACAAAAATTCTGTTTGTTCATTAAATTTTAATCAGTATCATTTTTTAAATTATTGAAAATGAGTAGGTGTATAGGTGATACCACTATTTGATATAACAATAACTTAAAATTAAAGTAAAACTTGTTTATTCTTGGTCGCGTGCTCCTCTAACCATATTTACTACGTGTTAAAATTGCCCTGTTTAACACTTTTCCGTTTAGCGCTGTCTTCTAGGGACACATATTACCTAAGTACATTAAATGAAACTTCCTGTAGAAAAAACGTATACCTACGCAAAAGCGTTACAGGTATTTTTGATTCAAATTTTCTGAAAAATTTTGTAACAAAATGTTCCAAATGTGAACTTGTTTAATTTCCCAGACTTTTAGATATCATCGCGAGTTTTACATTATTTTTTAAATCTCGACAATTTATTAATTTATTCCTCATTTTGTAACAGTTTTCGTGCTTGAAATCAATGAACTTCGATCTATTAACTTAAGAAGCCTAAAATAATTACAAAAAAGCACGGTAGTATCAAAATACAGTTTAATTGTCTGAAAATTACACTAATTAAACTTTCTAATTAATTGCTGGCATTTATTGTTATTAAATCACCAACTTTGTGAAATAACAAAGTTTCTTTCAAATTTAATGTGTTCAGAAAATAGATGGAAAATTGTCCGCTAGATATCATTTCAATTTACACAATTCCATTATTGCTCTTTTCAACTCAAAACCGTAAGCAAGTGAAACATCTACAAAAGAATTCCTACTAAAAAAAAAAAATGATAAAAGGTTTATTGAAATTTTTATCGTAAGTTATGGCCAGTTTTGCTATTTGATCTGTTCAAATAAATTCAACTAAACTGTCTATCATTTCGTTTTTTTTTTCTGGCAAAACGCCCATTTCAATCTTTTAGAAGCTTTCTATATGAACTGTCTCAATAGAGCTTACAAAAGAATAACAGTTCAAAAATTATTCATGAAATTTGCTGACCACAACTGAAAATTTCAATAAGTTTTTATACGGAAAAATCATATAAAACAAATATACCCACCGAAAAAAACTGAAAATATTAGTTGATTTATGTATTACATACCTCGGAATGTCGTAATTATAGTCAGTCAATCAGTCAATATTAGAAAGAGGATTCTAAATAGTATCTGGACGCGAAAGGTGAGCATACCCACCCTCTAATCGTCTGCCCTACCTAACTTTCGAGAATTGCCATCAGTCAAATGGGAAATCATTCCTAATCTCTTATATCCGTAAATAAAAGCAACAATGATAAAAGAGAATTTTCTCTTTTTATAGCAATAACTAAAAATATAAAAGGACGACTAAATTGTGACAAATTCAAGAGAATATTGCTGTTTTTGTTATGACTAAATAAAGATATTATGCAAATTAGATAAATATTCTTTCTATATTGAATCAGATTAAAAGGAATATTGATAGAGTTTAATAGAAATAATAAATAATACTGATGTGATACAAATGTTATAATTAACCGAAAGAGTTTATAGATTTGTGCTCTTTATATAGAAACAGCAGCATCAAAGATATGTAACCTTGTAAAAGAGTTTTCACTCAAAATAAACTCTAACGAAATTAAAATACATTAAATTTATTTGAGAATGTTCGGGCCTAGTATTATCATACTGGAAAGGAAGAGTGTTCAAATTGAAAAATTATTTTAACAAGTAATTAATTAAAAAATTAAGTTGTTGTTTATTTGAACAGCTACTACAAATTGGTTTAAATTAAACTGTTTGGTGAATAAATACAGAATTTTGTTTATGAAATTTTGAGATATTGAAGCAAATAACTGAAAGAGTTTAACTTCATTTGATTACGATTAATAGAATGTTTTTATAAACGAGGAACAAAACATAGATTTTTTTAATTAATAACCAAAATACAAGTAGAAGAGAAACACCAAAGGCAATTTATGGCAGGAAAGCAGCCAATTCTGGAATAAAATATGAAAAAGTTAAAGAAAAAACTGTGAATTTAATTCAGTGCGCAATTGTAGTGACAGATATCTCTATAAAATATCGTGAATTTATATATAGAATGATAATTGCCACAATTTTCATAAAATTTGAGTCTGGTCCAAACTGATAACTTTCAAATTTATAGCAACTGGAACTTTACACCAGTGTGAAAAGTTTAAAGAGATTTTTATATTGAAATAAAATAGGTATATTTATTTAGTTAATGAAAATGTTTATATAAAATTGAAAACTGTGGTAGTAGATAGAAAAAAGAATACCACATACTCGCACTTTCAAATTAATTCGTTAGCCGGAAATACGATGACAATTAATTCCCTCCTGTATACGCGATCCATTTTCAGTCTCCATTTCCGATTAGGCGAATATGTTTTCCTGTTCTTTCTCCACAACTGTTTGCTTTTGTAGTCATTTTTTGTTGTTGTATTACCATTAAAGCAAGAAAAAATTCAATTTTTATTAGACATTTCTCAAAGGATCTACACAAATCCCAATATTTATCTTACAGACTCCAAAGTTTCTTTCATCTAAAGAGGCATAAAATCCAGGTATAATAGGACTACGTCTTATTTATTTGATTTAGATGGTGGAAACCTGTTGAAACATTGATAACATTATATTATTATTATATCCTGGTTGTTATGTTAGCATCATTTAATCCTTGGAATGTTCGAAAATAAAATTTACCACCAATAATATTACACAGCCATCCCTCTTTTATTCACATCCATCAATATTTCATAATTCAATTTGTGTAAAACGCCCACAGCAATGATTTCTTGTGATGTTTTGTGGTTAAAGGGAGAGAA
Organism: Iselma pallidipennis; assembly: GCA_037464855.1. NCBI lineage: Eukaryota > Metazoa > Arthropoda > Insecta > Coleoptera > Meloidae > Iselma > Iselma pallidipennis. The sequence continues at coordinate 79,491 of JAZBHA010000056.1, read as the reverse complement.
GTGGAAGTAAAGAATGAAAAGTATGAGAAAAAAGCCAGACGTAGCTCTATAGCGATGTGAAAGAAGAAAACACAAACATAAATTGTGCCCGGATTTGGCGGGATAGACGTTATGAATATTTTGAGATAGTTGAAAATGAACCGTTTAAGAAAAAAAATAGTCAATCATTGTACGTACAACAATAATAAATTAAAATAATAAAACACCAAAGAGGGAGAGGAATTTAGAGGACGTAAACATTATTATTATCATAGAGAAAAATTACAAAGTATATATTATAAATTATAATATATTATAACTGATACTTATGTAAATATGCAAAATACAAATAATAATAATAGTAATAAGCATAAATGTGAAATATGAGCACCAATATAAAAGGCTAAATACAATGAAGCCCGCCTATAATGGACTTCTCAGGGCAAGATGTTTGGTAAATTATAGCGGGATGTTGATCTTATCGAAACTTACTATTCATGGACATTAAAACTAAAAAGGCAGCAATAACGAGTAGGTAAACTGTAATTCATTAACTAACACCCAATTATTTCTTGTAAAAATCGGTGATTTTTTTCTTCGTTAAAATTATGTCGCAGTTTTAGAATTCATGTACTCACTTTATTTCAATAAACTCTTAATTTGCTTAATGGAAAGCCATTTTCTATACCTAAGCTGTGTGATTATAGGGTGACAAACTATTTTTATTTTTTCACCATGCAAGACTCAAGGTACCGGTCCAACATAAATACTGCTTCGATGTGTCGATCTGTACACAGCTCTGCCGGTTTAAAGAGTTTTTGAGCTTATTATGGATTGTGAAGTCCATTTTAGTTCATTACATACGAAAGCGGGTTTCTAATGCCCGAGGTAAGGAAGTATGCATATTTAACGGATACCTATATTTGACGGTGATAAACTTTCATTATTTGTTTCAAATTATTTCATTGAGGTTCTAAAATAACGTTAAAACCAACAAAAGAACTATACAAGAATAAATGAGGTGAATTGAGAAAACTAAACAATTTGAAGAAACTTATAAACTGCCCGCAACTCTTTTGTTGAAAATTCATAAATTAAATAAAAGACAAAAAACTAAATAGGTACGCTTTTATGTACTTTGTAAAAGATTTCGCCAACAGTTACGAGACATTTATATTTTTTTGTTTTTGTGTGACTTTATTTATTTTATACACTTGGTTCTCATCGCTAACTTTTCTGTTGTTTACCTTTATTCCCATTTTTGATTTTTTGTAACTTCGTATTTTTGAACAGTGCCTGTCAATTAACTGCCCGCTCTCACATTTAATATTTACCATTTATAATAGAATTGCTATTGTCTGATTTGGTTAGGAAAATGTAATTAACCTAACGGTTTTTTTTTACAAAAACGACACTAGCACTGTAAGGCCCGGCGCATGTTGAGACACAGTTCAGCATAGCATAGCTCAGTGTGGAACAGTTCGGGGCAGTTTAGGAGGCAGCGCATATTGGAACGCAGTATTTGCTTATTGAGATAATTAAGCCTAAAATCAGAAAAAAGAGGTAAAATCACTGAATCTTTGGTTAGAGAGAGAGAGAGAGAGAGAGAGAGAGAGAGAGAGAGAGAGAGAGAGAGAGAGAGAGAGAGAAGTAAACACAGGACAGGTAGAAACTGTGTCTCAAAAACTGAACTGAACGCCCTAAACTGAGTGGCAATATGCGCTGGTCCATTAATTTACATGGGATGCAAAAACCTGAACTGTGTTGCCTGTGTTTCCTGTGTCTCAGTATGCGCCGGGCATAAGTTTTGTAAGTTTCTACCAATCAATTCAAAAAAGGAATTGCCTAATCTTTTCACTAAAACCAAAAATATCAATGTCAAGACGCCATTTCAATTAGGTATTAATATCAAATTGTAACTTTCAGAAATCTTCTAATTCATCTATCCAGCACGACCATTTTCCAACTGATCTATTCCTAATTGAAGGTAAGCGAATCAAAATAATTAAAAATTTTTGTTTGTCAATCCAATTTCTGGCAAGGAATTGTTATTTAAATTGGTAACAACCTCAGCCTGTCACGTTACTTAATCGAATCAACAAAACTTTAACTTTATACCAAGAAAACAAAGTAATGTTTCGATCAAATTTTGAAGAGATTTAATTAAATTAATGCCGTCATTCTTGATTTAAGTCTAGTAAATAACTTGATAGGAGCAATTCGTGTATGTGTGCGTGCGTAAATGTATTTATATTTAAGTCATCCAACCAAACTACCCTCTGATATAACGAAATTATTGACTCAAGCCTACTGTGTAGCACAAAAACTCGTAGCATGGTGTGAGAGTCTATTCTTTCGAAAAATAATTCAATTTTTCGTATAGTCATGTCATCATAATGACAGAGCTCCGAGAATTAATTTACAGCTCTCGCTTTTTTCTCGTATAGAAATATATTTTGTAATGAAAATAATGACGCAATACTTGTTTTGATATAGTTCCACTTGAAAAATTGAAATTTTCTATGTGGAAATATCTCAGGTAGCTGACAACACAAAGATTTTCTTTTGAGGTATCGTTACAATAGCAGCAGTGGATATAAAAGAAATCATTCATGCTTAAAGTTTTCCAGAAAAACCAACTTTCAGACAAACATAGATAATAAGGAAATATAGAATCAGTACAGACATCTAACAAGTGACATGCATTGCCACAGGAAATGTTCAAGAACAGTCTTGCACTGCTATTCACCCATTAACTAGGCGAACAATCAATAAAGGGAAAACAAATATTACGCGAATCCAAATAGTAATTACTTCTAGATCATTACAACAATTTCTATATTTTTACTAAACCTCCCTGTACTACTAAAACTAACATTAACCTACACCGTATGTTACTAAAATTGAATCCACATTAGCCGAAAATGTATAATTTGAATTTATTTCTTACAAAGCCTATTACCATCAATTTCTTTGCTAATTTTGTTCTCGGTTTTAAAAAATTTTCCCGAGGACCAATTTTCTTCAAGCATCACTCTAAGCGACTTCGCAGTCTCTTTTATGTTTCTTTAATCTTATATTCTTCGGTTTGAGACAGACTTGGTAGTTTCGTTTTAATCAAATCAAATTGTATGCGAGACCCTTTCTGTTTCTCTTTACAAAGCTCGACTTGTCATTGACTTGTCTCAAAAAATTTGATTGTCTCTCGTTTTTATTATGGACTGGCGTAATAAAAAAGAACGAAAACCGAAACAGATACGAAATAAAAGCAGTACTGGAATTAATTACAATAGAATTAGAATTTATTTTCACTATCCTTTTTAATAGGAATAATCAAAGAATTTAAAGAAAAAACGCAAGCACCTAATGGTAATCAATTATTAGAGTATTCTGTCATTTTCAGGCGACATTCAATATGATGTAATAACAAGAAAATCAATAATTTTTTTTTAACAAACTCAAACCCGAAAATGAAATTATACATCACTCTATATACCAGTGGTGAATTGTACACCCACCAGTTTGATATACAGAGTTTGCCCATTTTCTAAATTTCTTATTAATTATAATTGTCTCATTGATCGATGTATTTGATTGAACAATATCAGCCCGTTATCACCACCACCATCTCAAAGTTTGATTACAACCTCATCTTTTCACCGTAATTTCCACAATCATTCCAACACAACGACCACCGCCCACACACCTATACATACATATAGACCTATTTACACATACACACCAATAAATTCATTCTGGGTGGAGTTCAATTTTTCAGCCACCTTTAATTTGTCTGTGTAAATGTGTGTGAACATTTGTTCTGAAATCACTGATTTAAATCGAACAAAGAAAATAAAAAATCACCATTAAGGATCGACATTTCTAACCACATGAATATACCTTTTTTTATTTGACAGTAATATTACCGTCGAGAATTTTATCTTCAAGAGTTAAATATAAAATAAAATAATAACATGTTGAATTCACAATTATTATTTACAAAACCCTCACTTCACATTTTTGACAAATTATGGTTTCCTTCAACTGGAAAATATCGTTGTTATTTATTTATTGAAAATTGTTAAGCTTTATAACTTGTTTGTGATTGTCATCGCTACAAGGCTAAAATTTGGTAAATTTCTAAATGATTTTTGATAGCATAGACTTGATTTCAATGTCAACAAGTATATTTTCGTTTGTTAATTTGTCTTATGTTTGTATTTTATCGGATTTACTTGGAAAACGGTCTCTAGTGGAAACTGTGGCAGTTATCAAATGAGATTTTTCCAGTTGTTTCCGCTCCGAAAAAATTTACCGGAAAATATTGTTTATTCAGAAACAATGGAACAGATAAAAAATGTAGATTTAAAACTGCGGCTATTGACAATAATACATTTATTTGTATTTTTTAAATTTCAATCACCTCTTTTTTTCTGTTGTGACAAAGAAAACGGGTTAAAGATGCTGTCCATCAGTTTTAGAAAAATGTATAGAGATGAATAATGAAGAGAGAATACAGCAATAACGTTCTTATTTAAAGTGATTGCCCTTCAAAACCAACAATAGATACACCGTCTCGCCTTTTAGTCTGTATAGTCTGTATCGCCATTATTGAGAGATGAAAGTTCCACTATACGCCAAATTGAATTCTTTCTACTTCATGTTGTAGCTTCACTATTGTTATTACTATCATTTGCCATTTTGCAAATTGAATCGCACTGAACTATGAATTTCTTGGTAATATTATTTAAAGTAAAATATTGGCAAATTGGTCGTACATAATTTATCTTTAACGTAGAAATTTTTCGACTTTAAATAAAAACTAATTAATCATCGTCATTATGAATGGAAATGTGCGTTGTTGTATTCAAAAGACTGGTTGTTACGTGGCAGGGTTCATTTCTCATCAGTTGGCTTTTGTTTTTCAGTTTTTAGTTCATAATAATGTTTTTGCTGATGTTCTAAGTTTGCTAACCGCGAATAAAGTTACATTCACATAAGCTTCTTTAATTGAATAAAGACTCAAATCAAGCTCTTTTGTTTAAATTACTACGATATACTGTAACGGGTGTACAGCGCTATTTTGCCTCGAACTAGGCTGCGACATTTGAACGTAGGACCGTAGCTTGGTTCATGTTTTATTAAATGAATATTTTTTTCCCCAAAATTCATTTGAAAGTGAGAATTAACAAATTAACGGGTTGGTGATTAGCGTCAATAATCTGCATTATCAACAATCGGTCGAAGCAAACTACGACATTCTTTCAAATCTCAATACCTTGTTCGAGGCGAAAAACCGTTAATAGAATCATTTTGTTACTGGATTATTCTTTCGTGTTGTAAATGGTCCGTTTGTCATTTTTCTTTTGTCGCTCTACATATTGTTAGCGTAAGAGCGAAATTCCTGTGTATATACACGTATATCTCCTACTAGTTGACAGAATTCCCATAGAAATCAATTGAGCTTCGACTTTTCTAACAATTTTCCGAATCCGGGAATATAACAAGGTTTCATATCCAGTTTTCTTTTGACAAATATGTTTTGTAATCAAAATTAGACAATTTTTTGTCTGACAAAATCTGATAACAATCGAGTAATTCTTGAGCTGCTTGTTTATTTCCTTGCTTTTCCTTTGATATCTTCGTTTTTTATATTATTTGTCTTTGTTGCTATGTCTAGATATGTTTTACTTTTTATATTAGTGACATTGTCACTGTGGTATAGCTTTCAATCTTATTAACTTCACCTTCTTAAAGCATTCGCCATGAATGTAAATTTCTTGATTATCCTTTATAGTGCCTTGACTTTGTCCTTTGTATATAAAAGGTTCTGTTATCTAACTAACGTGCACACAACAATTTTTCCCAACAAACCAACTAACCTAGTGAGAGAAAGGAGTAAAAATAAAACATTATACCACTTCAACTTTTCTACACAAAGCTCTGATTATCCTTCTAAAGAAATTAAATGTTTGCTCTAAATAACAAAGCTGATGCAAAGAAAAATTCAAATTTTAAGCCTTTAAGTAAAAATTGGCTTTTTAAAGTGTACCTACTGCATCAAGTTTTGATTAATTTTCTTAATGGAAAAGCTAAATTGTTTTTAAAAAGTAATTTAAAATTAACGATTGTTTTACTGACAAAAATTTACAATTTCGTAAATGAAAAATGTAAATAAAGCATATTTTGGGTTTCATTGATGTTACCACTGAAACAAAAATGCGAAACAGAATTCCACATGCCCGGCGCCTCCACCATTTTTCCTCAAACTACAAAATCCCAATTTATGAAAAATTTAAATTCTTACATTATCATTTTGTAGTTTTTGCCGGAATTTTTTCTGTATACAGTAAATATATATGTTAATCAAATATGTGTATAAAAACAACCACGATTGTCGTATTAGCTAAAAGAAGCAAAAAAAATGATTGCGCATTATACTACATTTTCGTCAGTAATTCAACAAGCGAATCAACAACACGACTACTTTGTCTTGATCTTGTTCCTATTTCACTACCATCTATTACCAATCCGTCTCTTTCCAGTAAGAGTGCAGAAAAGAAAAACAAAAAAATAAATTTAAGGACGACCGTAAATTTGTTGTTGTCGTTTTTATTAAAGTGTATCACTTAAGAAGCGTCGTCATGTTTTGTTGTCTTTCCGTATTTATTAACTGTATAATTTTGAATTCATCTTGGATACATTTTCGATACTCATGATCGTTGTAAAACTTTCTCTACCTTAAAAACGAAAAGAACAGCAAAAACGTACGATAAATTCGACTCCAGGGTACAATAAATGCACTCAAAACCGGACCACAATCAAACTCATTTCGATTGTTAGATGAATAGCAATAAAAAATTGGAGAATGTGACAAAAACAACCAAAACTTAGATTTCGGTATCGTTCTCTTACAATATTACTATAATCAACGGAACATCAATATCAGGATAAAGAATTCATCATTTTTATGGCACAATAGTAACTTAAAAACTGTCTAGAATTTTTGTTGAAAAATGTTTGTTATCATATTATTTGTGTCATAAAAAATAAGAAGAAATTCTGTTTTTTTTTATCCTTTAGTAACTCAAGATTAGAATTCTCAGGTCGAATAGAAGGGATATTTCATTCTGTCTTTATATCAATTGTGGGTGCGTGCGAGAGAATTGTGAAAAATTGTCGAGTTGTTTGTATAATAATCGTGACGGAAATGTCGGTTTTGTCAGTAGGTTGTTCTTTCTTTGCCAAGGGAAGGAAAAAATCGCGGCATGCATACAAATAAAATGCCATCCAAAGTGGTATAAAGGTTAAATGAATATAGCGACAATATACACATTTTTGCGAGAAATAGATCATGTAACTAATAACAACAATAGAGAAGATGTGGCTTAGAAATGTACTTCTATTTGTTATATATGTATACGAGTAGGTATATGTATACACTATCCCAACTACTATACACTCAAAAATTTTACTTTTATCACGTCGTTGAAGACTACTTCCAGAAACCGTAGATTCTGTCATAACTTTCGTATAGTTTTTCTAGCAGAAGCTGAACTATCTGTTTACGCACATTTTATGAAGGAATTTTTGACTTTTCTACATACTTTTATGGTTGATTTGAGAAATTTATAAATATAGTATCATTTATCATCGTGTATCGTTCAGATTATCAAAAATACTGCGATTAACATTAATAAAACAGGCAATTCACAACAATACGGTCCAATTTCACCTGCGCTACTACCGATAGTACTGTAAATAATCTTCAACGATAATCTACTTGTGATAGTCTTATGTCTTGTTGAATTAGTATGATGTGCTTTTATGGTACTTTATAATTATTTAGTGTACTATATGTAACAGAGAATAGTAGAGAAATTCATCAAATGCAACCTAAAATAAAACTCGCCTCCTTCTAAAACTTAAATCTGATTTCAACTTCTACACGACTGCAAATTGGGATTTGTCTCTGACAGACCAAACAAAATCGCATTTCCTCTAGAGGAATGTTCGTCAGCTACTAATTCCTCTATAGACTTCAGAATTCAACATTGTTGAAAGAGATGAAGGTTAAGGAATTTTTTTTGGTCGTATAACTAGGAATAGACTTGTTTAATCCCAACAGATAAGCAGGAATTTTTTTGTCATTTCTGGTTATATTGTGGGTGTCAGGAAAACACGCAACTAAACTCCCAATTTTGGCTATTGAGTTACAGTTTCTTTCAAATGTGTCGACGTCAACAACACTACGAACTATATAAACGAGAATACATGGAGCGTGAACAGAATTTCAGAGAAATAAACTTGAGTATTGCAGAACTGAAGGGAGGAATTGTTTTAATGCACATTAATGAAATGAAACATGCATAAATTATATGCAATTTAGTTAATTCTCAGATTTAATAACACATACTGCTATTATCTATATTACTTATACTTATGTATAAATGAATCTAACAAAACCATATTTTAGCGACGCAACATATTTAAACCGGTTCAACTCGCTTTGAAAACATGCATTTTGGCAACACATAATTCTCGCATTGTCTTCAAACGCTAGTCTGACTCAAAAGAAAAATTTTGTAATTTGTTCTGAAGAAATTCATTTTAAAGACTCGACCTGTAAGAATTTTTTGCAAAACACACTGATACAGCAGGGAAAGATTGTCGATCTAGCAATTTTTTTCAATTACGCTGCTTCGAATCTGTCAACTGAGACGACTTAAAACAAATTGCAGGAATAAAATGTTTGCTTAATTATTCCATAAAGATTCTACTTTTAAACTAGCTTGAATGGTGATTTTTTTCCTTCCAAAGAAAAATTACGAAATGAACCTCATTATCATACCAGTCAGATTCAGATAAAGATGAGAATCTGAAAGTTCTCTGAATAATTAGAAGTTGCCTTGAGAACAGTTTGCTAGATTTCAGAGCTCTTCCTTTCTTTCAATTATTCTTTTTTATATTCAACTATTTTACTTTGGTGATGAAGTTACAAAATGCATTTGACGTTCACAATATAGAGTAGAATCAATATTGAATAAATTCAGATATGTGCAAAATCTTTCAGGATTGTTCCTTTTAAACGAAACGATCATACATAATCTCTACTGATTTCGAATATTCAAATCTTTGAAGAATTTAACGAAGTAAAACAACTGAAAAAGGAACAAAAAGAGAGAAATTTGTGAATTAGAACTTGTCGAATCGGCTCATTTAAATAAAATTCGGATACTCTGGCATCTATTCAAAATTCAATCCGCATAGTATTGTTCGAATTGATCAGATCAAATGTTAAATTCTTAATTTTCTTCATTTCTTTTTATACGCAGCGATCATTTCTAATTAATATTAAACAATTTGTAAAGTCGTTTAAATAAACCCAGTTTATGTGTACATATTTATAATAAACAGTATTTTTAATAAGTCTATTTTAGGTGACTTCAAGGTTCTTATGGGTGTACACGCAATCACAAGAGAATAAAGTTTGTTTGTAGGTATATAGGTTTAAACCGTACCAACATTAGCAAAACACTGTATTATAAATGAAACAAATCCTATACACGAAAACGATAACGTTACATATTTTTGTAAAATTTATTCAAACATTCCTTTGATAAGATCTATTTTTCTTTTTTTAAAGAACACAATTTCAAAATGAAGGGCAATAGGGACTGACATAAACATGTTAGACTAAAAAGATTATGTGCATATACTACATAATATGTTTGTATGGGGGTGTGTGTGTGTGTGTGTGTGTGTCAAGTTCCGATCTTGTTCCGAACTATATACAGAAACAAATATATAAGAAGTGATGATATGGGGTATATATGGATTGCGACACACACTGCGACAGTCACTTATCTGTCGTTCCACATGACAACCAGTTATCCCTCTGATCTACGTAGCTACAGAATAAAAATCAGCTCAAATATTTGGATCATTTGTTCTGTTTTCCTTATTTCACAAAAGAATTTTCCTTTCAACTGATTTTGACCTCAACTTAAATCAAATTGAATGATCGATTTTCCTTCACATTTTCTGATTTAATGGAAAACGAAAACAATGATACCGATAAGTAATATATTATTAAAATTCTTATCAAATTTCTTGATCATTTTAAAGTAATCTAAAAAGAAAGTAATTATTTTCGATTCCATTGATTCAGTTTTACATTAAAGTTCAATAGTTACTTTATAATTAACACAACCTTCACGTTTTCAACACGAATAGAATCTTCCTAAGTCATTAAACAAACTAATTTGCATGCCTTCAAGATTGAAAGCAATGTTATTACTGTCATCAATCAGGTCTCTTATAGATGCAATCTTAGCTAGCGAAACTATTAAATCAAGAAAGTGAATTTATCAAAACTTCCAATATCACACACAAACAATATACAGTAAAACCTATCTACAACGGAATGTAAAGGGACCGGAACGATTTTCCATCGAAGACGAGTTTCTGCTGTCAAAGACGGGTGCTACTATACCTTGTGAGCTTTCAAACAGTATGGTCTTGTCGAGCACGAGAACAAATGTTGAAACTGATTGTCTGCGTTCCAAAAATATTACCATTACCAACGTTTTAATCGGGGAAGTGTCGTATTGTCATCTCGCTTCATCATATGCATCACAGATTGCTAATATATGTCATTTTTTTGCTCTCGTGCTCAACAAGACCACACCATTTAAAAGCTCACCTGGTATATTATTCTTTCTTTTTTAGATGTCGCCATTGTTTTAACCAAATATAATCATTATCGGGACTTTCGTGAATTTCTTCATTTAGGTTGCTTTTAAGTAAGAAATCAAATTGTAAACTCAAACGAAAGATTCAATTTCTTAAGAGCTTTTACTCCATTAAATTAGGTTCATGCAAAACTCTTTCTTAACATGAAAATCAATCAATTCAATTTAATAAATCCATTTATTAGACTTACTCCTTGTGTTTGTGTGTTTTAAACGAGATTAATTTGTCCTTCTTCCACTCTGATGTTGCTTTTCTCAATTTTTAAACTTTGTACTTTGCGAAATAGATAAAAATTTGATTTGCTTCAAACTTGAAACACATATATGTACAGAAAATATCTACTATAATTCAATTTATACCATTATTATTATTATTATTATGATTGTTGGTATTTCGTCTTAATGGAAAAATTATTACCGACTTGTTGCTAGATCTTTTATGCACTTATATAATTTTTCTTACTTCTCTTCAATTATGTTTTCGTTAGCTGTACGTTAGCTTCTTTCGTTGATTCTTTCTGGTTATTGTCAACAAAACAGAGTTTAAATTGAATCGAGCCGACGAAATTGTTCTGTGTTTCCTTGATTGATGCATACCATTTTTAAAGTACCCGCATCACTCGAACAACATCTGTTATGTTGTAACTTGTTGGAAAGTATAATAGATTCAAAAAAGTATTTGCAAAGCTTAATACCTTTTCTGTCTGACATACGAAACAAAGATCTGCATGAATATTTTAATAACTAGAATACAATATAATGATTCTACACATATGTATGTGGTATATATAATCTCTAGACAAAAGGACAATAAATGGTAAACATCAGTAAACTCTAGGGACTGATATTTGATTCCAGCAACAAAAGCTCAGATGAATTTATTACTGTTTCGTTACGGTCCCGTATAATATATTTTCCAAACAAGAAGGTAATTTTGTCGTCTTGTAACATCTGCAATAAGAATAATAAATGATGGTTAAATGTCTATTACAGTATTTTTCTAATATTATTTAAATAAAATAGACCAAAAATTGATTCTTTTATAAAACAAAATACAAAGTAACGTAGTTGTCTTAACAAAATGCCTGTTAATATAAATTACTATCCAACGAATCTAAACTGGTTTTCCGACCTGATAAGCACAAAATTCGTTTTAATTTATTAACGGTAGCTAATTCCAGGAGCGCTATAAAATCCTGTAAATACACGTAATTTGATATTTATAAATTGTTTAAATAATACAAGGGTTCTATAATTGTATTAAGGGAACACTAATCTTTTAACGAAAAATATATGTACATGAAACTATAATACAATTTTGAAAATTGTTAAAAGACGGAAAATCTACAAGTATTAAGATTACGAGAGTTTAACACTGTTCTTAACCATCTTTCTTCATGTTTCTAGACAATATGGACTGATTTTCCGTTGAGATGCTTTAGATATTCCCCAACTTTTCGCTATTCTTGAAACCACGCTAGCAGACTATTTAATTAATTTATTACTTTCATTTAGGGAATTTTTAAAATTTAACCTAATCTTCTAGTATTTATCTCCCGTCGCTTTTTACAAAAAGAAAACGAATATTTATACAATTCCTCCTTCTGATACGATTGTGTACTATTGAATTTTTCCGGATTAACTTTAACTTCAACTTTTTTTAATTAACGTATTTTCTGTAGGTTGTTTCTTGTTAAAATTTCCTCAAATAATTCAATTTTATGACGCCTTTTTTTTTGGTGTGTTGAGCCGTCAAAGGTTATATCAAATAAAAAGTATCCTTTTGAAAAGTTGAACCTATTTGCAGGAATTTTTTGTTGAAACCCTTGCATCATTTACCGACCTCAACTTTATTGAAGTCCGGTGTTTGTTTTTGTTGAACAATTTAACTTGGAAATGAACATTATTTTTTCATATCTGTACAGATGTGTGATACAGGTATCATATATCCAATTTTCAGAGGGTATTAGAACTCCTTCGAAAGCTATCATCAATCTTCAACAGTAGATTAGTAGACCAAAAGTATAAGAACTGAATTGAGGAGGAAATATTTCAGACATGTCCTAAATGAAGTTTCATTAAATCTGTTGGACTTTACACACATATCGTATAACGTCTTTAATACAAACGCACGCACATTCATATAAAACAAACAGAGACTATTCGAATTGTCATTGGAGGCGTGAAGCTTGGGACAACATTTAATTGGAAATGTTAGGCGTCGTTATTTGAAATTGAGTTTTAGATTCTCTCAACTACTCAGTTACTGGCTGACCTATATTACTCTACTCTCCTCCTTGGTCTTTCCTTTTCAAAAGTCAAAAAGCTTCTAATTGCAACTTGATAACATCACCAACAATACTGAGTTGGAGAATACTTTGATAAATTGATCGAGTGTCATAGGTCAAAGTTTTCTGCACAAAAAGGAAACCTTTATAGATTTGTGCATCAATTGAGAGTCGTTTACGCCGCAGATGTAAGGACTATACCAGCAGTTCTTTCCAAAGCAATTTTTTTTTATATTCACTGTCATATGCAGGTAATGAAAGACCGTCTTTAGCGAACGATGCCTATTCATGCTCAACAAAACGTACCTTTATGAATGAGAATTGTTGAATAAAAAAAATGAAAACTTGTGTAGGTGTAAATTTTTGCGGAAATCTTTTTTTAATCTTCAACAATGTTTATTCCATTTTAAAATTTGTTTTTATTCCCGTCTTTTGCGGCTGAATGTTTTGTTTTCATTGCTCTATTTAAACATTTCCTTTAAAATCCCATAAAAGATTCCTTCTAGTTTCTTCATAGTTCTCGACTTTTCCTCCGTAAATGTTCAATTTTCACTAATTTTCTCTTTTATAGTAAGTACTAATCTACAAAATTCTATTATTTTAAACATACCTTTTTCAACATTTACGCTATATTATTAATTAAGCATCTTTTCATTTCAGTACAACATAGGAGATTAATATTAAAAGCTGTGTCTGAATTGGCGTGACCCTAAGAAGATCAGGTAAGTGTTTTGTTTGAAGTTCAAGCCCTGTAACAATACATTTCTTAAAGTCCTGAGGAAAAAATTCTTCATATCTTTCTTCCCCTTCGAAATTCATCAACAATGCTTGAAATATTATTTTGCTTCAACCATAATAACAAAGGGATTCAATTTCCTTATTAAATTATGAAAATTATAGTAATCAAAATCACAATAAGACCATCAAAATCTGAGCGAATTAAAAGGTCACAAGATAAAAATTCAAACATCCAACGACAGAAAAGTTTCTAAATTTAATTTATTACGAATTTCCACAGACATTCACCTTGTTGTTGTGGTAACTTTGAGAGTTATTTTTGTTTCAACTTTTTAGATAGGAGTTGTAGTAGTGCAGTTAATGGAAATCTTTCCATTGATAAATTATTCGCAAGAGAATTTTTCAAGTTGGTTCTAATTCTATATAATCCAGTTTTTAAGTACTCATCTGCCTATACCACTTATAAATGTAATTTGCAAATTAATCCACAATATTATAGCAGGTGTATCGTATATCGGATAAATAATTAGATCGCTTGTTTGTTGAATAGTGGTATTTTATTGTCAAAACATGTCGTGAAGCAATTATTCATATTAGATACATATTAACAAAGATTTTAAGCTCTCATTATATGTATCATATGTCTATTATACGTACATACTTGTCGATTAATTGTCTCTAGTTTGAATGTATCTATATTGTATTGTAATCTATTAGACAGGGTGTAAATGTAATTTCTTACATAATTCAAACCACTGATAGTCCAAAAAAAAATAAGGCAGATTTTTTATACAAAATGCATTCAAATTGCTTCCAAGCGAAATCTTTAGACTTTTTGTACTCATTGGCCAAAAATTGTCAACTTCTTGATCAGTGTTATCAAAACCAAGATCGGCTTAATTGGAGGACGGACGTACGTCTCTATACAGGTCTGGGTATTTGTTTAAAATCCTATAAGAGCCTTTATAGCCAAAATGTACTTCAAGCTTGTCAAATGGCCGACAGGGAGAATACCACTATTGATATAATTCTAAATAGTGTGTAGTATTTGGACAAAACATACCGACCGGTAAATGTAAATATTTTGTATTATTTCCTATTGGCTCCTCATAGTATCATTATAAATTTATTGCAAATAATAAAATGATTTATGTGAAAATTAATGTTCATGTATACGATATGATTTACTACCTATTTACCAATTTCATTCAAACATATAGGTACGCAAACAAAATATAAGTAGCAATGAAATAAGGAGTAATTCATAGTTTATCGTAAAAATCGACAACAATAAATACACCAACAACTACTTTATCTATTTGAAGTGATCAAAATTCTTAACTATTATTCAGCCGAATTCTATGATAGATTACTCGAGATTATCAACATCACAAACGGGGAGCTAGTCCTCAAATCAAATTAAATAAAGGTCGAAGTCAGCTCCACAATTTTAATAAAATAAAACAAAATTGATCTTAATTAATTTATTACGTTCAGTCAACCTATTATCATTTCATCAATAATGAATTATACAGATCTCATTATTTTCCAGTTCTCTTTCGTTAAATCGGCTGATATTTATATTTGGTTTAAGATTCTGATATAATGAAAGCTTAAATCCCTTCAGCTCTCAAAACAGATAGACATACGAGTATACTTA